>MU751245.1:0-12421 GCA_026770625.1 Nicotiana glauca
TTGGAAGATTTTGGCGTTTTGAGCATAAGCATGTAATGATCTAAAGGTTCATTTTTACTTCTAGAGATCCAAATTTGATTTCGAGACTTTCGGAATTTTGATAATGAATTATAGGATTGATCTGGAAATTTTTGTTTAATTTCATCAAGTCGCGATTGGGTTTTTGACGCGAAATGTGAGTTAATTGTTTAACGAGTGAAATGAGTATCTCACTGGGCAAATAAGCTCCGAATTGAGTTTTGATTGAAGGGTTGTGTTCGTATTATTATTTGGTACTCATAGGAACAAGAATCATCTAATTCCGAGTTCGTATGACGGAGTTAGAGCCATTTTAGTAAAAAATGGCTGTGTTGCAATTTAAATTGGTTGCTGGTGTATTTTTTTAGCAGCAGTTAACAGTAACCCGTGCGTGAACAGTAACGGTGCAGGTGAACAGTGACCACGCGCGTGAACAGTACCGCGCGCGTGAACAGTAATTTCGAAAAATCTGGACAGTGAGTTTATATCCGATTTTGGGTCATTTTTCCACCATTTTCAGTCATTTTGAGAGCTTTTGGATGGGGATTGAAGGGAGTTTCNTGGACTCCGATTTTTGTGAATTTGGTATTTATAGACTCGTGGAGAGATAAGGATTGTATTGATCTAAAAAAATTTCAGTTTCGAGATGTGGGCCCGGAGCTCGGGTTTTGCCAAATCCGTGAATTTTGATATTTTTCGATTGGGTATTGTCTCTTTAGTATAATGCAACATATTCGTTGTAATTTTGGACAGATTCGTCAAGCGAGGAAGCAAATTCGAAAGGCAAGGGCATCGCGGATTAGTCCTTTGTCCATCTTGAGGTGAGTAATGATTTTAAATGATGTCCTGAGGGTTTGAAACCCCGGATTGCACAACGTACCGCTATATTGAGGCGTGACACGCATTCTATGACGAGTGCGGGGTCGTTTACTATCGGGGATTGTGACTTGGTCCATCCCGAGTGTTATTTTCTATTATATTGGCGATTGATACACATACTTTATTATCGAGAATTGAGCTTACTGCTAAGTTTGGGGCCTTGTGCCGACCTGTAGAATCCTTAGGGGATCCTTATGTGATTTTCCTCACTTGTTTGCATAAAACCATACTCTCAGTCATGTTTTCAACTGTTAAAAATGTTATAAGAACTGTATTTTTGAACATGAATATTGAATGAAAAGTATATGAGGGCGAAGATCCCTATAACTTGTTATGCCCGAGAGGTTGTGCATTACTTGACTGAGATGGGTCGAGGACTCGATAGTGAGGATTTTTATACCTGATATGGATCGGGCTGTACGCTGCAGCAATGATATATTGATATGGATCGGGCTGCACGCCGCAGCAATGATATATTGATATGGATCGGGCTGCACGCTGCAACAGTGATATATTGATATAGATCGGGCTGCACGCCGCAACAGTGATATATTGATACGGATCGGGCTGCATGCCGCAGCAATGATATATTGATATTGAGGCCGAGAGCCTACTTGATGCCACGAGATGGCTAATATTGCGCTTGGGCTGTAGGAGCCCCTTCGGAGTCTGTACACACCCCCAGTGAGCGCTGTCGATGATAAATAAATGGAGCGGGCTGCACGCCGCAGCGGGTACTAGAGTGTACCGTCATATGCATTGCATTGCACTCATGCATTTGTTCCTTATCAGCATTATCTGCCATAATAATTATGTGCTCTTATTTCATTGTTTGGTTGCTTCATACCGTTTTGAGCCTGAGGGGCTGATACTGTTCTAAGATACTGATATTGAGCTCGAGAGGCTATTGTTGTACCTTGTGAGTTGGGAGTGAGCCCGAGAGGCTGATGTTGTACTTTATGAGTTGGGAGTGAGTCTGTGAGGCTGATACTGTACTGAGAGGTTGATATTGATCCCGAGGGGCAGATTTCTGATTATTTCTTACTTGTTGAAATTATTTTCACAACTGTTGACAGGATCATTTTCAAAAAGAGGTTCTAAACTGAGCCAAGATATTTCTAAAGATTTCACAATTTTCACTGATTTTCTCAATTGAAGGGTTTTTCTCTGCTTCTATACAGCATGATGATATGTTTTACGTGATTTCTTACCGCTCAGTTGTTATTTACTTTTATTACTCACTAGGTTGGAGTACTCACTTTATTCCCTGCACCTCGCGTGCAGCCGCAGGTATTGATCACCTGGTAGCGGGATATTAGCTGATTGAAGGTATTACTATTGTAGCTGAGCAAGGTGGCCGCCAGCGTTCGTGGCACTGTATCTTTTCCTTTGATTCTAAATTCCAATATGTATATTATTGGTCTTATAGTAGTGTTTAGATTCTTTAGATGCTCGTGACTTGTGACACCCCGGTCGGGTTATGTTGGGCTGTAAACAGTGGTTATTATTGTAGTTAAGTTGTATTTATCTATTCATTTATGTTTAATAATTGTTAAAGAAATAATTTGGGTTAGTTGGCGAAATTGGGTCGTGACATGTTGCTTCTCTTATTCTTGTGTTATCAATGTTGTTGGTACTTCCTGATTCTTATAAGGTTCATGGTGAAGAGTTAGTCCTAATAATATGTATAGAGAATACCGACCTTACGTCACTCCGAAAGGTTTAGAACATGATTCCATGAGTCGAGCATGCATTATATATATGTATATATTTTACTCTAAAGAGTCGCGCTATAGTCCGCGGGGTACGACACCTATTGTGCAACCACTGATCAGTTGGGTTTCACCGAGCTCCACGTGGACGGTTATGATTCTACCGAGCCTTATGATGGCCAGGGTACGTTTTTACAGTCGGCTATGATATGATGATAATGATGCCCACATAGGCATATGTTTTAAAAGTTTATGTGTGTATATATATATATATATATATATATATATATATATATATCACGCATTTCATGTCAATAACCCTCAGAGGTACCCATATGTTACAAGTTGTATATTCTCTATCCCTACTTACATTACTGTTCGTACTTCTGGTTCCCTGCCTTACATACTCAGTACTTTATTCGTATTGACGTCCTTTTATTTGTGGACGCTGCATGTCGTGTTACAGGTCCTGGTAGACAAGCAGTCGCAGCTCCCCCACCATAGTAGGCTGTCCAGTTCAGTGGTGATTGGCGAGATCCCTTCTTCAGACTTGCTGTGGTCTTGCTAAGTATTTTTGTTATAGACATTATGGGTGTGTCGAGGCTATGTTCCGACAATTTTGCAGCACTTATGTTCCTTTAGAGGCTCATAGACAGGTATCGGCTCATATATAGTTTGGAATGCTCTGCTGGCTGGTTTTTGTTGTATAGTCTTTCATGGTAGCATGGTAGCTCGTACCTTATATATAGTTTATTGATTGTCTGGTCATCCCATGTTATATATGTTCATGCCATCATCTTTTATTGTTGGTCGTCCATGATCCATGTCTATCATTTATATTGATCTCATTGGCCTTAAAAGATAATAAAGAAGGTTAGATAAAATGTACGTTGGTGCTCGACAAGTATGGCCGGGTGCTAGTCATGGACCTCCAGTTTGGGTCGTGACAAACTTGATATCAGAGCAGTCTGTCCTAGGGATTGTCTATAAGCCGTGTCTAGTAGAGTCTTGATTATGGATGTGTAGTGCGCCACATTTATAATCAGGAGGCTTCCTGACATCTAGGGTTGTTACCTTTTTCCTCAATCTAGATCGTGCGTAGAATTGAGTCGTAAGTGTTCATCTCTGTTATTCACCTTGTTTTCTTTTAGCAATGCCTTCGAATAGGAAACAAGCAATTAGTAGACGACTTGATACAACTGCGGAAGAGGGTACCGGTCAGGTTCCCCAAGCTAGAGCAGGCCAAAGTAAGGGTCAGAGTGAGATGTCGTCTCATACCTCATCTACTCGGTCTCCTCCAGAGGAAATTAGGAGGCACCCAGCACCACCAGTTCCTCCGTCTAGCACTACAGACTAGGATATGCAGAATGCGGTGCAGTTGTTGACTAGCTTGGTAGCTACTCAGGCTTAGAGGCAGAATATCGTTGTTGTTGATAAACCGGCTAGTACAAGAGTTCGTGATTTTATTAATCTAGAACCTCCAGTGTTTACCGTATCAGACCCCAAGGAGGAACCGCAAACTTTTATTGATCAGGTTCATCGTACTTTGCGGATTATGCATGGTAGTGATACAGAGGGAGTAGAGTTGGCTTCTTATCGGCTACGTGATTTAGCGATTTTTCTGGTATGATAGTTGGGAGAGATCCAGGGGTCCGAACGCTCCTCCAATTGTGTGGAAGGAATTTTCTCAGGCTTTTCTTCGTCACTACTTGCCAGTTGAGATACGACGAGGTAGAGTTGATAAGTTCTTGAACCTTCGACAAGGTAATATGACTGTGCGAGAGTACAATATGCAGTTTGATTCTTTAGCAAGGTATGCTCCCCATATGGTGGCCGAGATGAGTGATAGGGTGCATCTGTTCGTGAATGGGTTGGGACCATATCTGATAAATGAGTGCACGACAGCCTCCTTGGTGGAGGGCATGGATATTTCCCGTATTGAGGCTTATGCCCAGACCCTTGAGGATCGTAAGCGCCAGCATAGGGCAGATAGGGATCAAGATAGGGGCCAACATAAGAGGTATATATTTGTAGGGTATTCTGATGACTTTGGAGGCAGCGTCAGGCCCCAGTATTCGAGAAGCTCGGTGCCATCTGTAGCTAGTGCTCCTCCATAGTTTCAGAGACCTCGATATGATGGATTTACCTATTCTAGTCCAAGTCAGAGTTTGCGGGTATCAGGCTTGCAACATCATAGGATACTAATCAGATGAGACCCCCAACACCACGTTGTGATTAGTGCGGCAAGGCCCACTTTGGACTGTGCCGTCGAGGTTCTAATGTGTGTTATTCTTGCGGACAGCTTGGCCATATGATGCGGGATTGTCCTAATAGAGGAGGTGGTGGTATGGCTCAGCCGATTGGATATGTGGCTGGTTCTTCCTCATCTGTTCGACCTCCAGCACGGGGTTTTCAACAGTCGATAGGTCTTGATAGAGGTAGAGGTGAAGTGCCGAGTTCGAGTGGTGCTCAAAATCGAACCTATGCTCTAGTAGGTCGACATGATCTCGAGTCGTCTCCAGATAATGTTACAAGTATATTGTCTGTGTTTTCTTATGATGTATATGCGTTCATTGATCTGGGATCTACATTATCATATGTTACACACTTTGTGCCTAATAAGTTTGGCGTTGACCCTGAATTCATAAGTAAACCCCTTGCGGTATTTACTCCAATAAGAGATTCTGTGATTGCTAAAAGGGTATACAGAGGGTGCACTATGATGATTTGTAGTCGTCAAACCTCGGCAAATTTATTTGAGTTAGAAATGGTTGATTTTGATGTGATGATGGGAATGGACTGGTTGGCCTCATGCTATGAAAATGTTGACTATCGTAAAAAGATGGTTAGGTTTCAATTTCCTGGTGAACCCATCATTGAATGGAATGGGACATTGCTACACCCAAATGTAGGTTTATTTCCTATCTTAAGGCAAGGAAAATGATCTCAAAAGGTTACATTTATCATCTCGTTCGCGTTAGGGATGTGTAGGCGAAGCCGCCTACTCTACAATCAATCCCCGTGGTAAATGAATTTCTAGATGTTTTCCTAGATGAACTCCCAGGCCTTCCTCCTGAAAGGGAGATTGAGTTTAGCATTGATGTATTTCCTGACACTCAACCGATCTCTATCCTTCCCTACAGAATGGCCCCGACAGAGTTGCGAGAGTTGAAGGCGCAGTTGAAGGACTTGCTGGATAAGGGCTTCATCAGGCCTAACACTTCACCTTGGGGTGCGCCAGTTTTGTTCGTGCGGAAGAAAGAGGGGTCGTTAAGGATGTGTATCGATTATCGACAGTTGAATAAGTTTACTATAAAGAACAAGTATCCGATTTCAAGGATTGACGACCTTTTTGACCAACTCCAAGGTTCCAAGTATTTCTCCAAGATTGACTTACGTTCAAGATATCATCAGGTGAGGATTAAGGAGAAGGATGTTCCAAAGACGACATTCCGGACAAGATATGGACACTTTGAGTTCTTGGTGATGTTGTTCGGGCTAACAAATTCCCCAACTGCTTTTATGGATCTCATGAGTATTGTATTCAAGCCCTATCTTGATGTGTTCGTGATTGTATTCATTGATGACATTCTAGTGTATTCTCATTCTGAGGCGGAACATACGGGCCACTTGCAGTTAGTATTACAGATGCTTCTGGATCGTAAGTTATATGCTAAGCTCTACAAATGTGAATTCTGGCTGAACTCAGTAGCATTCTTTGGCCATGTGATATCTGACGAGGATATTAGTGTCGACACTCAGAAGATCGATGCGGTAAAGAATTGGCCGAGACGTACAACACCATCAGAAGTCCGTAGCTTCCTGGGGCTACCAGGATATTATAGGCGATTTGTAGAAGGGTTTTCCTATATATCAGCACCATTGACTAAGTTAACATAGAAAGCAACTAAGTTCCAGTGGTCTGACGCTTGTGAACGAAGTTTTCAGGAGTTAAAGAATCGATTGATATCTGCGCCAATGCTCACTCTCCCAGAAGGAAAAAAAGATTATGTGGTATATTGTGATACTTCAGGTATAGGTTTGGGGTGCGTATTGATGCAAGATGGGAAGGTGATTGCTTATGCATAAAGACAATTGAAGAAGCATGAAAAGAATTACCCGACCCATGCTTTGGAATTTGCTGCAGTAATATATCCTTTGAAGATATGGAGGCACTACTTATATGGCGTCCATGTTGACATCTACACAGATCACAAGAGTTTACAATACGTCTTCAAGTAGAAGGAGTTGAATTTAAGGCAGCGTAGATGGCTTGAATTACTGAAAGTCTACGACGTCGAGATATTGTATCATCCCGGTAAAGCCAGTGTTGTGGCAGACGCTCTCAGCCATAAGTCAATGGGAAGCTTAGTACATATTGAGGTAGGTAGATGGGGGTTGACTAAAGAGCTTCATCAGCTAGCCAATATGAGAATCAGATTGTTAGATTCTAATGACGGAGGTGTTACTGTACAGAATACATCAGAATCATCTTTGGTAGCCGAGGTGAAAGCACGGCAATACAAAGATCCCATGTTAGTACGATTGAAAGAGAGAGTTCATTAGTGTAAAATTACAACATTTGAGATCAGAGGAGATGGGGCACTAAGATACCAGGGTCGACTATGTGTGCCTAATGTGGTAGGGTTGCGAGAGAAGATTATGATTGAGATTCATCAATCCCGATACTCCATCCACCCCGACTCGACAAAGATGTATCATGACATTAAGGAGAAGCAATAGTGGGATAACATGAAGAAGTCCATCGCAGAATTTGTAGCCCAATGTCCTAATTGTGAATAAGTAAATATAGAACATCAGAAACCCGGTGGATTGCTTCAGAATATAGAGATTCCGACCTGGAAATGGGAGGTGATAAATATGGACTTCGTTATTGGATTACCTCACTCTTATCCTAGGTTTGACTCTATCTGGGTGATAGTTGATCGACTTAAAAAATGTGCCGATTTTCCGCTAGTTAAGACAACTTACACGGTTGAAGATTATGTGAAGTTGTATATCAAGGAGATTGTTAGGCTTCATGGTGTGCCGGTATCTATTATATCCGACCGATGAGCTCAATTTATGGCTAACTTTTGGAGGTCTTTTCAAAAGGGTTTAGGCACACAAGTAAATCTCAGCACTGCATTTCATCCATAGACTAACGAACAGGCTGAACGTACCATTCAGACACTTGAAGATATGCTACGAGCATGTGTTCTAGATTTCAAAGGGAATTGGGATGACCATCTTCTACTCATAGAATTCGCCACAATAATAGCTACCATTCCAGTATTAAAATGGCCCCATACGAAGCAATATATGGGAGGATATGTAGATCACCAGTTTGATGGTTTGAAGTTGGTGAAACAGAATTATATGGGCCAGATTTGATACACCAAGCCATTGAGAAGGTGAAAGTGATACGGGAGTGATTGAGGATGGCACAAAGCAGGAAAAAGTCTTATTATGATGTCCGACGTCGTGATCTAGAGTCTCAGGTGGGTGATTGGGTTTTCCTGAGGATCTCGCCGACGAAGGGTGTTATGCGTTTTTGGAAGAAGGGTAAGCTGAGTCCACGGTATATTGGTCCGTACAAAATTCTTCAACGAATTGGACATGTTGCTTATGAGTTAGAATTGCCATCCGAATTGGAAATTGTCCATCCGGTATTCCATGTATCTATGTTGAGGAAATGCATTGGAGACCCTTCTCGAGTAGTCCCTATCAAAGATGTACAAGTTACAGAGAATCTATCATATGATGAAGTGCCAGTGGCTATATTAGATCGACGAGTCCGCAAGATGAGAACAAAAGATGTATCTTCTGTCAAAGTATTGTGGAGGAACAAGAATATAGAAGAAATGACATGGGAAGCAGATTATGAGATGAAGTCTAAGTGCCCTTACCTATTCCAAAAGGAAGATAACGAGAATACCGGGGGGACGTAGGACATATTAGAAGGTGAAACAGCTCTATGAGGTAAGCAATAGCTTGAGTGTACTCTTACTTAATACACAATGGTGATATGCAGATAATGTACATATCCATATTGCTTTGCTTAGCCTTATGAGGCCATACGTTGGGCTTAACTGCTGGCAAGTTTGCTAGTGACCATTTTATAGGGGTAAGTTGACCGGAAATTTCTGTTGGAATCCAGGATGATTTGGACTCCCCATAAACCCTTACATTCGAGGACGAATGCTCTAAAGGGGGGAATGATGTTACACCCCGTAAGTTCAACAACCTTTATATCGATTGATATTATGTTAGTGCGGTATTTTCTTTTAGAGGAGTATTTTAGTAAAAGTTTTTTTTTGTATAATTTTGAATAGTTACCATTATTACTATTTTCGGGTATGGTAAATTATACTCATAATATAAGAAAGCTTATGAAATTTTCTTTATTGTAAAAATAGAAATTATTTTCTTATAAATCGAGAAAGTTATCTTTTATCGTTTTAAGCACTTACAGTAGAAAATTTTGTTTTGTGATATTATGTTGAGAAAAAATTAGGATTTGACAGGATATAATTTTATTTTTTTATAACTGCCCTAACCTTTAAAATATTAACATATTATTTTGTTACTATGTATAATTATTACCATCTGATAGATAAGTTTATAAATAACACTAGCCACATATTTTATTAGATAAGTATTAACTTTTGGAATAACTATTTTATCAAAGTAGATGTAGTAATCTATTAAAGAGACCTCCTAGTACTACGTGTCATGTGATGATATTTTAATTAATTTGAAAGTTAGTGGAGTCTTGGTAAAGGACAAATCCTTTCAATATATATATCATAAATACTTAGAGTTCTTCTACACTAAGAAATAGACTTTTGCAAAAGTGTGTATTTCAGTCGACCTTATCTTCTATATATATATATATATATACATATATATATATATATATATATATATATATATTTACGTTGCAGCAACTATGTGAGGAGAAGCTCCATCTTGCTCGTTCCTTTTTCCTTGAAATAGTGAAGTGCACAAAGTTTCCTCTACGTACAACTTCTGAATATTTTCATACATTCAATTAAGGTAAGTTTTATTTTAAGGCGTGTAATTGTTGAGAACTCATGGGATGTTGATCGAAGCCGTGAGTTCAAGTCGTAGTAATTGTATAAATAGGTTATGGGCTCTTTTCTTATGGTATGAAGATTGGTAATTGTGCGGTAGCTCGTGTAAAGCTTGGTTGTTATTAAAAGGAGGTTGGTTGTGGAGTACACCATTGTTTAAAGCCTAAGGAGCTTCTCGCTCTTTAATTGCATGATGATAGTGTCGATATAGTTGTAGTTTAGTTGGCGTTGTGGTTGTGATGTCATTATTATGCTTCGTGAATTTGAAAGAATAAAGTGTACAAAGCTATCATATACGAGCATATTGGTTGCTATTGGCATTTATAACTTGTGGGAAGTCATATAAGCAGGGGAGGTGCTGACCGTTTTTTTTATAAATGGGTTGTGGTCGATACATAATAGTTATAACTCTTAAATGATAACGATAGTATCATTTCTTTTATTGTAGACTAAGGAGTCGTGACAATTGCATAGCTTGAGATTGGGGAAGTATATACAAGGTATGTGAGGCTATCCGTTTCTTTCTTTTGCACGACTCCAATTGTACATAATGTGATGAACGAGTTTCCAAAGATACTCTACTCTTAGAAGCTAGCAGAACTTACATTGTTTCCCCTCTTATGGAACGACTTATGTTAATGTTTCTTCTCTTATTCTTGTGTTATCAATGTTGTTGGTACTTCCTGATTCTTATAAGGTTCATAGTGAAGAGTTAGTCCTAATAATGTGTATAGAGGATACCGACCTTACGTCACTCCGAAAGGTTTAGAACGTGATTCCATGAGTCGAGCATGCATTATATATATGTATATATTTTACTCTACCGAGCCGCGCTATAGTCAGTCGGGTACGACACCTATTGTGCAACCACTGATAAGTTGGGTTTCATCGAGCTCCACGTGGACGGTTATGATTCTACTGAGCCTTATGATGGTCGGGTATATTTTTACCGAGCCTATTACAACCGGGTATGATATGATGATAATGATGCCCACAGAGGTATATGTTTTAAAAGTTTATGTATATATACATATGTATCACGCATTTCATGTCAATAACCCTCAGAGGTACCCAGATGTTACAAGTTGTATATTCTCTATCCCTGCTTACATTACTGTTCGTACTTATGGTTCCCTGCCTTACATACTCAGTACTTTATTCGTACTGACGTCCTTTTATTTGTGGATGCTGCATGTCGTGTTGCAGATCCTGATAGACAAGCAGTCGCAGCTCCCCCACCATAGTAGGCTGTCCAGTTCAGCGGTGATTGGCGAGATCCCTTCTTCGGACTTGTCGTGGTCTTGCTAAGTATTTTTGTTATAGACATTATGGGTATGTCGGGGCTCTGTTCCGGTAATTTTGCAGCACTTATGTTCCTTTAGAGGCTCATAGATAGGTATCGGCTCATGTATAGTTTGGAATGCTCTGCCAGCTGGTTTTTGTTGTATAGTCTTTCATGGTAGAGAATGGTAGCTCGTACCTTATATATAGTTTCTTGATTGTCTGGTCATCCCATGTTATATATGTTCATGCCATCATCTTTTATTGTTGGTTGTCCATGATCCATGTCTACCATTTATATTGATCTCATTAGCCTTAAAAGATAATAAAGATGTCACGACCCTAGTTCACCGATTGTGAACACGTCATGACGGCACCTAGTCTTCACGACCAGGTAAGCCTAACACATTGCGAAAGTAACAACATTTGCGAAAATTTATATTCAAAAGCTAAATAACATGAGTAATGTATACAGTTGCCGCCTGGCACATACACTTTAATACCAAATACTGGAATAACCTCCAAGACCCGGAAACCCACGGGCATCACAGGCTATAGGAAATCCTACACTGCTCTAATCACCAGAATAGTCTAATACAAAGAGGGATCAAAATAACATCTAATAACTATGGATAAAATGAGAAGGAGACTTTGCGGATCTGCGGATGTAGTAGATGTATACCTCAAGTCCCCAATATGCTCCCTGACAGCTACTGGCGGTACGCCTGCTCAGAAGCACCTAGATCTGCACATGAAAAACATGCGCAGAAGAGGCGTGAGTACACCACAACGGTAACCAGTAAGTGCCAAGCCTAACCTCGGTTGGGTAGTGACGAGGAAAGATCAGGGCCCTACTGAGATAGAAACAATAAAATAGCAAGATATTAACAGTATCGAAGTCTGATGAAAACTAATGAACACAACAGTGTGATAAGACAGTTCAATGAAATATAATATCGTAAGACAAAACAAAAACACAGAGTAAATACAGCAAAATTACAAGAATACCGACAAGGGTCTCCCAGGATACCGTCCTGTAGCCCTTTACCTCAACTGTCCAATAAAACTCCCGGGATACCGTCCCGTAGTCCAAAACTCATATCAATATCAAAGGATCTCCCGGGATACCGTCCCGTAGTCCAATCATCAGTGTGCAGGGGGATCTCCCGGAATATCGTCCCGTAGTCCCAAAATAAAAGTGCAGGGGGATCTCCCGGGATACCGTCCCGTAGTCCCAAAAAAAGTGCAGGGGGATCTCCCGGGATACCATCCCGTAGTCCCAAAATAAAAGGTAGGGGGATCTCCCGGGAATCAAACCCGTAGTCCCAAAGTAAACAAACAAGGGGGAACTCCCGGAATCCCGCATCCGTAGTCCCAATGTAAATGCGCAACCAACATCAGAGAAATATTCAGAAATTTAAGTACAACAATACA
>MU751246.1:2164-43216 GCA_026770625.1 Nicotiana glauca
TCTTGTATGAATCAAGGACCTTGCGAGCAACCTCTGGGGGGTGATATTGGGCATTGTGAGCTTTGAGTGGGTATTCTTTGTTTGGGGTAGTGGATATGACGTGAGGGTAATTTCGGGGAGAGGTAATTGGAGGATGAGGGATGGAGCTACCAGGGTGGTTGGAAAAGTTGTGATAAGCGGGTGTATCTGGAGAATACGGAGGATCATCTGGCATTGTGTTGGGAGTTTGGGTAAGGGCCGCATCTGAAAAAATCGGCGGTAGCGGGGGTGGTGCCTTCCCAGTCATCCAGGCCTGATACATGTCTGCCATGTGTTGTCTTAACATCCGTATCTCTTCAACCAACCCACTATTCTGTTCAACCAATTGCTTTCGGGCCCTGGTGTCAACCAACCCAGTTCTGTTGTTGTCTGCCATTGCCTTTTGTCGTTGTACTGTAGAGAGGAGTTACCACTTTAAAAATCATAAACCAACCACCTTTCTGCTATGAGTACAAAAAGTGAAGCCATCACGTTAGCGTTAGGGCATTTATCAGGTAATAATATCACATTGCGTGCAATGCACCTATCAACAATTAACGGTTCTAGAATGACTTCGAGGGTCATAAGGTCACTTGTCATCATCCCAATCTGTTCATTTCAACCTCTCCTTTGTTTTCGTTCCTCGCCCTTCTTTAGCTCGCTCATTTTGCTTCACCTTTTCCTTTGTGATTATCGCTCTTTTTCTTCCCTCTCATTTCTCACATCCCATGATTTTATCTCTTTTTTCCCTCTTTTTTTTCCTTTTCCTTTAATAAATAAAAAAAAATCGATTTGATCGAATCCTATGTAGGTTGCCTACGTATCATGATCCTGCATGAATCAGATCTTTGCGTAGTTCTGGAAGATCGAGAAAAAAGCAAACAAACTAACAATTTCTTTTTTTTTGTATAGTGACTACTCTAATGAGAAAAGAGAAATAAAAGAAGCAAATCCTTTTTTTTGGAATTTTCTAGACTTAATGTTTATGACCTATTCTAAACTCAAGCTTAACGAGCATGTTTTTTTCTATTTTTTTTTTGCTTCTTTTTTTTTTCTTTTGAAACAAATGCTCTATCCTAGAAGGGAAAAATATTTTTTTGATTCTTTTTTCCTTTTGTTTGTTTTCTTTTTAAAGTAGAAAATCTAAAGAATAAACCACAAAAATATTATTTTGAATTTTCATTTGATATCCTGACGCAATATTTCGAAACAAACAATGCAAAGGATAAAACAAAATATTTCATTTGGATTTCAATTTTGATCATCTAAAGAAGAAATTATAATGACAAACAACAGATAAAATATTTTTATTGTCTATGTACAATATCCTAAAGTTCTAACGAAAAGAACTTTTTTTTTTATTTTTTACTAATTTCCCAAAAAAACACCTTGAAAGAAAATCTTTTTTTTTTGAATTTTTGAGATTAATACCTTAAATAAAACTTTTAACAAGGTTCTAAAAAAATTATCTTTTTTTTCTTTTTGAATTTTTAGTCTTAATATACTAAAGGAAATATAAAAATAATTTTATTTTAAGTCCTAGATATTAGTTGCCTAAAAGAAAAATCACCTCAAAAATATACATATTTTTTATTTCTTCAACTAGTATTCTAAGGAAAATTCCTAACGGAAATATAAAATACAATTCTCTTTTTTTTCTTAATTTTTGATTTATTACACACCTTTTCAAATGCAAAAATAGAAAATACAATAATAATAATAAAACTCGACATTACTATTCAAAACTAAAAGGTAAAAAATGGCGTAAAATAAAATTAAAAAAACCGACTCAAAACACAAAAGAAAAGAAAATCTTCTTTTAATCCAAATTTGAATGAGTGATCCTGGCTAGATGTCCTAAGCTCTGTCAAGCTCCAGCTCCGGTAAGTAAATTCACACCTGTATGAAAATAAAAACTCAACCCAACACTAGGTGAGACAATAATACTCGCTACTGGACACATATAAGACATCATTGAGGCTATTTTTGCAAAATGACTTATTTAGCCGAAAGGTGGCTAGAAGTACAAAATTTGGCTAGAACCCCGCAAAGCTAGAAACCTAAGATTTACTTGGAAGATCGGACCCTATGTGGGTTGCCTACGTATCCCGCCCCGAGAGACGAGAATCAGGTTTGCGTAGTTCGGGCAGATTGAATATGGGCGAGAATAAAAAAACAGCTAATTTAGAGAAAACATATTTTTTGTCTTTTCCTTGAAAATAATGAAACATGCAAAATCTTTTTGGTTTTTTTTCCCCTTTGCTTTGGAAAAATGATTAAACAAAATGCAAAATATTTTTGAATTTTTTCATATTTTTCCTTTTCCTTAACAAAATGTAAAGAAAAACATAAATGGGGCAATACTCGCTCTATTTTCACACCTCACCCTTTTTTTTTCCTTTTTCTCATTTTTCATTTTTCACTATCTTTTTTCTTCATTATTTTTCTTTTTTTCATTTTTTTTCATTTGCCCTCAGCTATCATTGGTCTGCCAAATGACCCTTTTACCCTTGAATATATGCGACATGTAGCACATAGGATGCATCAAGATGGTCTGTTATTTTGGGTACACCTGTCCTAGACGGACCCAACCCATGTGTTGAGTCCCCTAAGTGAAAATGCACTTGATGCAGATAAGCGTTCCTACTAGGGATCCGGCATGAAGTCAAGTTATTCTAGGTTCAAATCCTAGGTATGTGTTCTAGACTGTGTACCCGAGCGGACAACTCAAGTCGAGGAGGGGGCTACGTACCGGGAACCCGCTGGATCGTCCGGCTTAGTAACTTGTCCGGCCTCTTTCTTATTTCAAGGTATGACACTAACAGAATAAGGAGTCTCAACCCGTAAGCATATCCCCGAAGGTGAGAAGAGAAGGGTTTCGGCACAGTTTATATATACAGTTCAAATAATATCAAAGTGGCAAAACATTTAACACATTTAACAGAAAATATGTAGGAAAATCAGATAAAGCCAAATACAACAATTATTCTAAGCTCAAATTCTTAAACCCTGAACCGAAGTTATGGGTTTGAATACCCAGCAGAGTCGCCAGAGGTATCACACCTCCTTTTTCTCACTACTACACTTCCGAGAGGGTATAATAAAGGGAGTTATTTCCAACTTGAAGTGACAATCGGAACAGGATTTATTATTAAAATTCAGAGTCGCCACTTGGGAGATTAATGGTGTCCCAAGTCACTGGTTGAATCCCGAACTGAGGAAATTATGACTCTGTTAACAGTCCGCGAACCAGAAATCTGAGTAAGGAATTCTGTTAACCGGGGAGAAATTGTTAGGCATTCCCGGATTCCATGGTTCTAGCACGATCGCTCAACTATTGTTTTTGATTTTATCTGATTTCAAAACATGTTCTAACCTATGTGCCTTTTATTAGTAAACCGCTTTTATTTTTATTTTTAATAAGAATTGCAACGTCGTGAAAATGCATCTCGAACCACGTCGCACCAGTGCACCCGTGGTTTTTGACACATTTCGGCTTTGCTCAAATTTGGATTTCGGTCACATAAATGTGCACCCATATTTAAGAAGGTAAAATTATTAAAAACGCGCATAAAGCGACTAACGCGTATTATAAACTTTGCAGGAGGCCGTGAAATTTGCTAAACGGCACGTCCCGAATTCTAAGTATTTTTAATTAAGCATTGCATGAGGGCCCCGCAATTGATGCATTTTTGTTTGGCGAGGCTCATCTTACTTTATTATAAAGGGTTTTATTATTCGAAGTTATTAAAATTGGGTTACATTAAATGCACCCCGAAATTTGGGAATTAGACATCATAACTATATCACGGGAACAGTACCCATAATCATGATGGTATATCAGCTATGTATAGTTATTGAATATATAAGCCAAATACAGTTTTTAATTCTTGTTAGTCTCATCAACCTAAATCCTATTCAAACCAAATTTGTTACTTTACCGAGTCAGTACAGCGGAACAAAATCAAACCTCTATTAGCTCCTATTAGTACCAACTCTACAGATCTGATTTATCCAATCCAATAATTTACATTAAACATTCATTATCTTACCTAAACGATGAATAATAGACAACAATTCAACATTTAAATTAAACTAAAACAAAGCAATTATAGCACAACAAGACTACAGCAAAGCAATACAAGTAAAAGCCATATTAATCAACAAAGGAAATTAACGGAAGCTAAGGCATGATAAAATGACAAAGCATCAACCATAATATTCCAAGCTAAGAATAAGAACAACTATGGGATAGAAATGAACCTTAAATCCAAGTAATTTTTTTTTGAATTTGAAGATGTATAACCCCGAAAATTTGGACAGTGACGAATTCGACGGAAACAAAATCTGTCCGGAAACCTCGTCGGACCAGAAACACGCTGGAACCGCGACAGAAAGTCTTCTGCCTCAAATGGTCACCTTCGAACCCACGCAACATGCAAAAGAATTCTACAAATAAACGGACTGAAAATGAGATGATGGCTGCTACTGGTTTGACGAAGCAGCAGACTGGTATGAGAAGATGAAGGAAAGAAGGGGTCGTTTGGACGTGAGGAAGATAGTCGTTTGGTGATTGCTGTGAAGGGCGACTGGAGGGGGTTGTTTTGTTCGTTGATGGAACGAAGAAGAAGATGAAGCAGAAGCTGGTAGGTGGAGCTGGGGTCGACATACTGTTTGGTTCCGGCGAACTGTTTTGGGCAGCAGGAGGTGGGGTTCAGCTGTGTTGACGAGAAGAAGAAGGTGAAGCGGCAGCTATGGAGGACGGGCTGCTACTGGTTATGGAAGCTGCTGGTCGGAGAAGCTGGGCAAGCTTCAGGCAGTCATGGTGTTGTCGGTTCGCTGCTGTCACTAGTCGTTTGGAAGCTGATTTTCGGCCAGTTTTGGGCGTGGAGGAGGCTCGCGGCGTGGCTGGTGGTTGCTAGGCTTCTGCTAGGTTTTTCATGGTGTTTCCCTTGAAGAAGAATATGAATAGTTGTCTTCCAAAAATGAGTGTCAAAAATGTGTTATATCCCCCTCTTCAATGTGTAACGTTGGCCCCCCTCTCCCTTTTGGCTGAATACGTAGTAGTCTATTTATAGGTCTAGGTTAGTTTAGGGTTTTAGGGTAGTGGGCTTAGTTTTGGGTATTGGGCTCGGGTTGTTTTGGGCTAGGTCCGAATTTTAGGCCTAAAAATGGGTCGTTTGAACCCAAATGTTATTCTTTCCGCGCAACCGAGAATAAAAATACGATCTTATTTAATTAATCATATATAGGCAAAATAACTGTTAAAATGAGACTGACAATTCAAAAAAAACTATTTTTTGGGTATTTTCAAGATTAAAGTAACTACAAAATATTAATAAAATTATTTTTTTTTGTAATTTTTGTTTTTATATAAAGATAAAATATAAAGTACTATTTTTGTATTTTTTAAAGATTAAAATGACTACAAAATATTAATGAGACTATTTTTGTATTTTTAAAATTACATAAAGATAAAAATAAGGTTCTATTATTATTTTTTTTCAAGATTATATTAAAATAAAAAATAGGTTCAACGGAACACATATCTCTCTAAAAATATCTAATACATGATTAAGATAGAGTAATATGCAACCATTATTGTATTTTTTTATTTTTATGATGAAAATAAAGTAAAGAAGTAAAAAATAGTTGAAATAGTTATATTAGGCCTAAATTAAATATTTACATGCTAAAAATGGGCAAAATTTCGGGGAGGGTCAAAAATCATATGTCAACACCTCCTAGAGAGGTCGCGTGCACTTTTGTGCGGTACGCACTATATTCTCTATTTCCTTCACTTCACTTGGTCTTTGATACTTGAGCAGGTTTCACTCTGTTTTGAGCCGATCTTTGATATTTTGTCACTTTGTCGCTCAAACCTGCAATCAAGTACAACCTGTGAGCATTTTGGGACTATTTCGTAGCAATTTATACTCAAAGCATAGGCAAGTAGGGGCATAAAATACGTTAAAATCTTACTTATCAACTCCCCCAAACTTAAACCATTGCTTGTCTTCAAGCAAACAAAATAAGACTCACACCTTAAAGGAACATCCAAGTAATTCTAGCTATCCTAGAGTAACCTCAACAAGCATCAATTGGGACTAACAATTGCCCTCAATACGAATGCATCATTAACACATTTTAAACTTTTAAAACTGTGGATCAAGTGTGACACAAGAGCATCAAGAGTTGACATATTTTATCAAAGAACTTCTCTCAATTACCTTGGTCATTGTGGAACCCAAACTCACACATCCCCAACTCTCCCTAAGCAAAACTCAGCTTTTAGAGTATTGACACACAGACTGAGGTTGATGGACTTTCACTCATCTCTCTCAAGAAGAAGGTCACAAGTCCGGCTCTAGGTACAATATGCTTGCCCCTTATGTAAGTATCCACTAATGTAGGCTTCTTTCAACTCAAGATCATATAGGGCTTTTGTGGAGTCATTGTGAAGGCTTTTGGGTAAGGGTAGGACATGTTTTTGTTTAAGTAGGTTCAATCTTCCCTTAAGCACTTCTTTTGTTTCATTTTGGCACACTTTCTTGACTCATTTGAGTATTTCACTTCTTTTCAAGGGGTTAGAGGGACACATTGTCACTCTTTCTTATGCAATTCAAAACATTTCTCCTTTTTTCTACTTTTTCCGCACCTTTTTCAATATTGTTTCCCTTGAATCCCCCTTTTATTCTTGTTCACATTGGTCTTTCTTTTTGTCTTTTTCTTTTTTTTCTTTTTCATTGCTTTCCTTTTCTTTTTGCTTTTGTACCTTTTACCACTTTGTTTCCTTTCTTGTCTCTCCCCCCAAACTTAGACATTTGCCATTACTCAAGGGAAGATTTGGGTGCCAAGAGAGGGTATCTTTTAGAACATATATAGGCTTGTAACATTGGTTCTTGAAAGAAAAAGGTTCAAGGCTCAAAAGGTTTAGCTAGGGATCATTTCATTGGTAGGCCATTGAATTGTTCAACTTAACATTTGGATCAAGGAGAGCCTATAATCACTTCTCAAGTCAAATTTCACCTAGGGTTTTGCCTCAAAAAATATTCAGGGCAAGTTCTAGACCATTGGCTCGGGACTTGGACTCATAATTCGATTCCTCACCACACATGCTAGGGGATTGGTAAAGACATCGAGTCGAGGGCCCATAACGACCTTAGTTATGATTTAAGTGCAAAATGGTCCAAAAATACCACATGATGATTATTTGGTCAACACAAGAGTCTCAAGGCCACGACTTTCACCATCCTAAACACAACATTATGTATTTGATCATGGGATCAAAGGCAAATGTGCTAGGCCCAAGTGAAGCTTTGCTTGACGTACCCTTAACTACGAAAAATCAAAAATAAAAGAAAAATAAAAAACGGACTCAAACCCTTAAGAAAGTTGTCACGCCATCTATCATTGGGAAGAGCCACCCGGTTCGAACAATACTCCACCCTTGGAAAGAACCTTTGACATTAAGAAAACCAAGGGCTTATTGAAAATGCCAAAAATTAATGAAAAGGCTACGAGCCTATATACAAAGCTAAAAATGAAAAACGAAAAAATTTGCAAAAATAGAAAACCGAATGAATATGTACAATAGGGGAGTAGAATATACAATGGAGGATGAATATATACAGAAATGTAACTTTATATACAGACCAAGGAGAAAATAAAAAGTACGATAAAGGTGGCTAAATGTAAAGTTATATACAGCCCAAAAATAGAAAATCAAAGTAAAACAAATACTATTAATCTATATATACAGTCATCCAGATAATCAAAAAGTAGGGCGCACCCCCACGAATAAGAGCTGGCATTGTCCCCAATGCTAACTACACAAATAAGCATAAAAATCAGTGAAAGGATATAGAAGAGCTCCCTAGGACTGGTCCGTCTGCATGTGATCCTCAGTAGTCCCCTGGTCCTTTGTATGGATGGGAACCTCAGACTGGTTCCCCGACTCCTGCTGCTCAGCTGGGACTAGGGCCTGCTCCTGGACCGGCTGAATGATAGGTACCTCACTGAAGGGGACCTCTTGTGGGTCTGCCAGCTCAATGACTGCATCAACTGTGCTGGGGAGCTTCCTCTTCTTCCTTGGAAGCCTAGGTCCCTGCTCCTGCTGTGGCTGTGGCGCTGGTGCTACCGCTGGAGGGGATGGATTCCCGAATAACAAGTCGAAAGGCATCTGGTTTGCCAATAGCTTGTCCACATCCATTCTCAACGCTTTCACCGACTCTTTGGAAGCCCGTGACTTCCTTATTTTCTTGTCCTCTGTGGTAAGATTTGCCAATGTCTTGTCATGTAACTCCACTGCCTTAGTCAAGGCATCCTGACTCCTCATAATTTTCTCCTGGTTGTCCAAGAGTTTCTTCAAAGTATCCTCAATGGACTGAGGAACCTGAACAGTGGGAGGTGCTGAATGGGCCTCAACTGTGGTAGATAATGTCGATAACTTGGATGTCGCAGCTGACATCTAATTGTTCAAACTGGCCAAGGTCTGGCTTAAGTGATGGGCCGTGAAAGGGTGAGCTCGGGAAGATGGGACTCTCAGACCAGCTGAAGTGCTGGGCCCAGCAGAAGAGGAGGGTCCTAGAGGCAAATCAACAGCAGTAGGCATGGAGGGCAGCTCGGTGGAAGGCTCAACAAATGATTCCATCGCAACTGGCTCTTCAGACTGGCCAGTTGAGGCAGAAGCAGGTGCCTTGTACTTCTTGTCCTTTGGGTTGTCCGGCCCCTGAATGCTAAACCATAAGAACGGGGGGACCGGTCTTACTTTCACATCATAGGACTTTTTTTTTAGTTTGAAATCCTGGAAATACATGGTGAGAGTGTTGGGAAAAGGGTAATTCCTATCATGTTCTCGTCCCACATCAGCAATCACACGGGACATCACATTGCCCACATTGATAGGGTACCCGACCATAATAGACGCAATCAACACAGCACGCTGAAGAGGAATAGTCTAATTGTGGGTAGAAGGGTCAAGCCGACTGCACACAAATATCAACCACCCTCGAGCCTCAAAGTTGAAGGTCTTCCGGAATATTTTCTTCCCTACTTCCAACCAATCTGGAGCAATACCCGGGTGGGCCAAGTACCTAGCTAACAAAGGGCGAACCTCTTCCCCCATTGCCAATTTCTCATTGTACTGGGTTTCATCCTCGTCATCAAACCCCAAGTACGCATTGAATTCTTTCCTAGAGAATACAACACTTTTGTTTCGCACTTTGGTTGCAATTGAGCCCTTTTTGATGTGGGCCACATTGCAATAAAACTCCTTCACCATGTGCTCATTTGCATCTACTAACTCATCTCGAAAGTGCTCCTATCCCGCTCTAGTATGGAACTGTCTATGTACATTAAGTAGTAGGGGTAGTAGGTCAGTTGTAATGATACTCCTCTCTGGAATCAGTTTTTGCACTAGCCACCACTCTCGGAACTTGTGAAAAACCCTTGGCTAACAAAGCGATCCTCCCAAACCTCTGATTTTCTTGTTCTTTCAAGACCCCCAACCTGGGGCACACCACTGTCCGGTACCTCATCGTCACTATTGGTCCCACCTTCTGCACTCTCCCCAGATACTGAAGTTGTGGGAGAGGTGAAGTATTTCCCACTACCAGCTGCGGACTCGCCAAATGAGTCCGAGACTACATTCACTGGTCTTTTTATAGTAGGTGATGGTGGAGGGGTATCAGTTAGGTGGAGGGGGTTGGTTATGTGGGTTGGGAAGGAATCTGAGAAGATATCTTTGGAGGGCACATACTCACTTACCGAAGAATGAGGGGCCACCTTGTCAGCAGCCTGTATCAATTTCCACGTCTTTTTAATGTTCTCCCGAGCCTGGGGAGTGATTTTTGTGATTCTCTTGCCTTTACCCCCCGGGAAGAACCACCTCTCCCGGGCTGTTGTGTTTGTTTACCGCCTCTTTGTTTAACCATGATCTGCAAGAACACGCATCTAACATTGTTAGTTTAAGCACGGGAAGTGTATCACTTATCAAAAACAATTACAGAATAGCAGATGAAAAAATTGCAGTAGCCATTGCAGAATAGGCCACCGCGGACCACACTATCGGAGTGCGGTCACGTTAGAGGCACCGCGGACTGCGCTATGGTGACCGTGGGCTGCGTTGAACAAATCCCAGAATCAACACCTCTCTGAACCTCCCAATGCAGTCCGCGTGAGATGGGAGCGCGACCGCGATGGCCCAGTGCGGATCGCACAAAGAGGGACGCAACTGCGCTGGAGCAGGCTAGCTTTCAATCATGCGCGGACCGCGCGAGAGTGACCGCGGGCTGCGCTAAGGCCATCCTATGGAATAAGTTAGGGTTTCACAAATTCTTCCATTTTTTTTCAAATTTTAACCCCTACTTGTCTCTACTTAGTTATCCAATCGTTAACTCCGCTAAACTCCCAAAAACTAATCATAGAATCTACCCTAGACTAACAGTTCGAATGAAAATAGGAAGAAGAATCAGAAATTACACTACTAGGCAATAACTAAAATGAAAAGTAAGAAACTATTTGATCATGAGTGCATGAAATGTTACCAGATTGATGATGAATGAGTGCAGTAAATCCAATCACGCAAGAAAAGTAGTCTTAGAAGAAGATGAACAACAGAATAGGGCTCAGGCTTTCAACTTTGCGAAAAGTGTAAGGTGAGGCCCTGGGTCTCTATTTATAGAAAACTGTATGCCCCGTACCTACTTACCAGCGCAGCCGCACAAAAGCGACCGCGGACCGCGCTAGGCTTGAACATTAACCCTTTCAGAAAGCAGACCACGCGGATCATACAAAAAGGGATACGACTGCGTGAGTCCATCGCAGACGGCGTTAACATGACTGTGGCCGCGCGAAGAACTTTAGAGACTGTTCATTCTCAGATCATGCTAGCGCGGACCGCACAAAGTACACCGCGGCCGCACTAGAAACTTTAGAGACAATGCACCTTTTTATACTTTGTTTTGCACTGCTTCAACATAATCCCTGCAACATCTCACAAACAATCAACTAAAAAATCCTAAGCTACTAAGAAAATCAAAGAGAAAGAAAAAGACATGGGTTGCCTCCCAAGAAGCGCCTGATTTAACGTTGCGGCATGACGCATGTTACCATCATATCACTTCAAATGAATGAGTGCCACCACGTGGTTGTCATCAAAATTCCCCAAATAATGCTTGACACGATGCTCATTGACTCGGAAAACCTCACCATTTTTGTTCTTGAGATCAATAGCACCAAATGGGGTTACACCAACAACTTCAAATGGACCACTCCACTTCGACTTAAGCTTTCCCGAAAATAACCTCAACCGGGAGTTGAAAAGAAGAACCATATTACCAACCTTGAACTCCTTACCCCGAGCATATTTGTCATGAAGATACTTCATCTTGTCTTTATACAAGGACGAGCTAGAGTAGGCATGAAATCTAAACTCATCAAGCTCATTTAATTGCTCAACACAGAGATTCGCAGCAACATCCCATTTCAAGTTCAACTTCCTCAAGGCCCACATAGCCTTGTGCTCCAATTCCACCGAAAGATGGAAAGCTTTTCCAAATACCAATCGGTAAGGGGACATACCAATTGGGGTCTTATAAGTCGTCCGGTACGCCCATAGAGCGTCATCTAATTTTTTCGACCAATCGATTCTATTAGCATTAACCGTCTTGGACAAGATACTCTTTATTTCACGGTTGGAGACTTCCACTTGACCACTAGATTGAGGATGATAGGAGGTGGCCACTTTGTGATTTACTCCGTACTTAGCAAGTATGAATCAAAAGCTTTGTTGCAAAAGTGCGACCCCCCGTCACTAATGATAGCACGGGAAGTGCCAAATCTTGTGAAGATACTCTTTTTCAAAAATGCCACGACACTCCTGGCTTCCTTGTTGGGTAAAGCCACGGCTTCAACCCACTTTGAAACATAGTCCACCGCCACGAGAATATAAGAATTCCCACAAGAGCTCACGAACGGACCCATGAAGTCAATGCCCCAAACATAAAAAAATATCCACCTCGAGAATCGTATTGAGAGGCATCTCATCCTTTCTTGAAATTTTTCCGGCTCTTTGACATGCATTACATCTCTTCACCAAGTCACTAACATCCTTAAACAACGTCGGCCAATAGAAACCACAACTCAAAACCTTTGAAGCCATCCTCACCCCTCCATGGTGGCCACCATAGGGAAAGGAGTGACAAGCCTCCAATATGCTCAATTGTTCACCTTCCGGGACACATCTTCTTATCACACCATCCATGGAAATTTTAAACAAGTACGGATCATCCCAATAAAAATCCAAGCTATCCCGCTTGAGTTTCTTCCTTTGGTTGGAAGAGAGCTCAACGGGACATTTCCAGCCACAATGAAGTTGGCGATGTCCACGAAACATGGCATTTCACTCATAGAAATGGAAAGAAGTTGCTTGTAGGGGAATTTATCATTTATCTCAATGTCGTCACATGGCCTCCCTCCTTCCTCCAACCGGGACAAATGGTCCGCAACTTGATTCTCACTTCCTTTCGGTCCACTATTTCTAAGTCAAATTCTTGAAGAAGTAACACCATCAATCTTTCTTTAGAATCCTTCTTGGTCATCAAATACCTAAGGGCGGCATGTTCCGTGTGCACAATCACCTTGGCACCCATAAGATAAGGTCAAAATTTCTCCATAGCAAACATGATGGCCAATAACTCCTTCTCCGTCACCGTGTAATTTTTTTGAGCTTTATTCATTGTTTTACTTGCATAATACACGGGATGGAACATTTTGTTTACCCCTTGACCTAACACTGCCCCTACCGCAACATCAATTGCATCACACATAAGTTCAAAGGGCAAACCCAATTAGGTGCGGTGATGATAGGAGTTGTGGTCAACTTGTGCTTCAAAAGCTCAAAAGCCTCCATGCATTTTTTAACAAATATAAACTTGGTATCTTTCTCTAATAATTTTCAAAGTGGATTCACAACCTTTGAGAAGTCTTTAATAAACCGCCGGTAGAACCCGACATGCCCAAGAAAACTCCTCACCCCTTTGACAGAAGTAGGGGGAGGAAGCCTCGAAATGACCTCGATTTTTGCCTTATCAACTTCAATTCCTTGCTTCGAGATCTTGTGTCCCAACACTATACGTTCTTCTACCATAAAATGGCATTTTTCCCAATTGAAAACAAGGTTAGTTTCTTCGCATCGAGCCAATACCCTATCCAAATTCACCAAGCATTCCTCAAACGAATCCCCAACCATGCTGAAATCATCCATGAAGACCTCCAAGATATGCTCCATCATGTGGGTGAAAATATCCATCATGCAACGTTGGAAGGTCGCCGGAGCATTACATAGTCCAAATGGCATTCTCGAGAAAGCGAACGTTCCATAAGGACATGTAAAGATCATGTTCTCTTGGTCCTCCGGGGCAATTAGAATTTGATTGTACACCGAGTAACCATCTAGAAAATAATAGAAAGCCCGGCCCGCAAGACGATTGAGCATTTGGTCAAGGAATGGTAATGGGAAATGATCTTTTCTTGCCACCTTGTTAAGCTTCCTGTAATACATACAAACTCTCCAACCCGTAACCGTCCGAGTAGGAATATGCTCGTTGTTGTCATTGGTCACTACCGTCATCCCACCTTTATTTGACACACATTGGACCGGAGAGATCCATGAGCTATCGGAGATCGGATAAACCATACCGGCGTCAAGCCACTTGATAACCTCTTTCTTTACCACTTCTTGCATTGCCTCATTTAGTCTTCTTTGATGTTAAAGTGAAGGCCTTGCATCCTCCTCCAAGATGATTTTATGCATGTAAAAGGCAGGGCTTATCCCCTGAATATTGGCCAATGTCCATCCAATCGCCTTTTTGCGCTTTTGAAGAACCGCCAAAATGGCGTCAACCTGCATGTTAGTTAGGCAAGAAGAAAGAATAACTGGAAGAGTTGAATTAGAGCCCAAAAATTCATACATGAGGTGTGGAGGGAGTGGCTTCAACTCCAATACCGGTGGCTCCTCAATCGATGGCTTGGATGGTGGAGTTTTGCGGTTTTCAAGATCCAAAGATAACTTTCTAGGCTCATATGAATATGAACCCATACCATGCAACGCATTAATGCACTCCACTCTACCGGTATCATCATTGACATCCATGTTAAGAAGCACGGACTCAAGAGGATCTTCAACATTTATCATGGAACTTGTGTCATCCACTATCACAGCTATGACAATGTCCACAAACGAACACACCTCCGTGCTATTGGGTTGTCTCATTGATTTGCAAACATGGAATACCACCTTCTCATCTCCCACACGGAATGTCAACTCACCCACTTCAACATCAACCAATGCATTCCTCGTAGCTAGGAAAGGTCTCCCAAGAATGATTGGCACTTCAAAGTCCACCTCACAATCCAATATGACAAAGTCAGCCGGCAATCTGAATTTATCAACACAAACAATAACATCATCAATTATGCCCAAAGGTCGCTTCATCGATTGATCCGCCATTTGAAGTCTCATGGAAGTTGGCCTAGGTTGTCCGATTCCCAAAGTCTTGAAAACCGAATAAGGCATCAAGTTAATGCTAGCTCCCAAGTCACAAAGTGCCTTGACAAAATCTGCACTATCGATAGTGCAAGGGATAGTAAAACCTCAGGGGTCTTCAAGTTTTGGGGCCATAGAATGCACTATAGAACTCACTTGATGCGTCATTATAATTGTCTCACACTCCATAGACCTCTTCTTAGTTACCAAATCCTTCATAACTTTGCGTACCCCGGCATTTGTTCAAGTGCCTCCACCAATGGCACATGGATAGTAAGAATCTTCATCATTTCAATGAACTTTTTGAATTGATTGTCACCTTTTTGCTTTGCCAATCGTTAAGGGTAAGGTGGGGGCGGCCTAGGCAAGGGTTCCTTGGCCTTGGACACCACCGGCTCGGGCATATCAATAATGTGTTCCCTAGATGTGTTCACGACATCTTGAATCTCTACCCCGGCCTCGTCATCAATATCAATCTGCACATCATTGGTCACATTTGGTTAAACCACATCTTCAACATTCAAAGGCAAATTATCATCATGCAACTCAACTTCATCATTCACAACTTGATTTTCATTCGAGGCATGCACATCACCCCCTCTTCCACTCCTTGTTGTAACTGCCATCACATGATTGTTACCTCTCTTCGGCTTTACTACCGTATCACTTGGTAGAGCACCCTTAGGTCGAGTATTTAATGATTGAGAGATTTGGCCAAGTTGCACCTCTAAATTCCGAATAGAGGTATTATGAGAAGCCAATTGAGCATCGGAGTCTTGGTTCTTCTTCATCATTTGTTCGAACATCATTTATATTCTCCCCATATCACTACCCGAAGAACTAGACCCTTGAGATTGAAAGGGAGGTAGATTATTCGGCTGTTTGTACATATGGGGCCTTTGAAAGCCTTGCCCTCGGTTGCCTTGATTTCCACTATTGTTCCACCCTCCTTGATTGTTGTTGTTGTTGCTCCAATTGTTATTGTTTCCGTTACAATTGCCTTGATTGTTACCTTGATTACACCAATTGTTGTTTTGATTGTTGTTGTTCCAATTGCCACCACTTTGTTGATTGCCCCAATTTCCTTGAGGACGCCATTGTTGATTCCCTTGATTTCCTTTATTCCCTTGGTAATTATTGACATATTGACATTCTTCGCTTTGCTCATCATAGCACTCATTCAAATAACCACCACCATTATTGTTGTTTTCAAATTGCTCACAATTACTTTGAGGTTGTTTTTGCCCTCTTTGCCTCCTTTTTAACATAGAAACATTTTCCATTACATTGACTTGGCTCGGGTTTTGGACTTGTTGCAATTGCGTCTTCGCTAATTGATTCATAGTTGTTGTAAGCTCGGCAATAGCTTGGCCATGATCGTGCAATTCCTTGTGCAAATGGATGACCGTGGGGTCACCTTGGGGCATATTTTCTCGACTTTGCCATGCCGAAGAGGTGTCGGCCATTTCATCAAGTACATCACATGCCTCTTGGTAAGAAAGTTTCGTGAAGTTCCCTCCGGCTAATTGGTTTACAATGCACTGATTCGTGGTGTTGATGCCCCGATTAAAAGTTTATTGTATCATTGCCTTGGTCATGTCGTTATTAGGGTACTCCTTCACCATTATTCTATATCTTTCTCATATCTTGTGCAAAGGTTCCGTTGGATCTTGCTTAAAAGCTAGAATTTCATCCCGAAAAGCTGCCATATGACTTGGAGAAAAGAACTTGGCAATAAATTTGTCCACCAATTCATCCCATGTGGTGAGAGAATGATTGAGGAGCCTTTCTAACCAATCCAACGCTTTAACCCGAAGAGAGAATGGGAAAAGCCTCAATCTCAACGCATCCTCGAACACGTTTGTCTGCTTGCTACCCTAGCATATATCTACGAACCCCTTCAAGTGCTTGTAGGCATTTTGATCGGAGGCGCCCGTGAAATACCCTCTTTGCTCGAGCAAAGTCAACATAACATTTGTGATTTGAAAGTTCCGCGCCCAGATTTGGGGAGGAACGATGGCACTCGCATATCCTTGATTCGGGAGGACTCTTGGAGCCACTCTTGGCGGTAGCGGAGGAGGTTCTAGAATATTCTCATTCGGATTAGCATTAGCATTAGCATTTCTACCTCTGCGTGGAACATGAGGTACTAGAAGCTCATCTTGATTAAGATCTTCAACCTCCTCCCCTGCCAAGGCACCACCAAGAGGGTCATTTTCATTGAGAGCCATTTGTACCTGATTGATCGACACAAACAAGATTAGTGAACAAGAAGGAAAGAGAAGAAAAACACAAAACTAGCTAAACAGATAGTCAACACCGTAAACTCCTCGGCAACGGCGCCAAAAAGTGAACGCTGCCAACTCAACACTACACAATGGTAGGAAGAGTGGGTCGCAATAGCCTTTAACCAAATAGTGGTTTGGGATCAAATTTCCATATGGAGCTTGGAGTGGAGTTGTATTGTCTGTCTAGCCTAGAGTTGCGTATGTACTTCTAATTGTACTTCTAATATTTTTGGGCTTTTTGTATTTATCACTACTGTTATAAACTAATGATTAAGGCTAAATTAAGCTACGAGAATATTGCTAAGTTGTAATTAATAAGAGGAAAGGCACTAGGGTCGTGGCATCACCTAGGTGGTTAATTAACAGGTAGAAGCGACTAAGGATAGATTGACATATTTGGGGCTTATGCTATAACCATTGCACAATTGTACCCATTCTCACACCTCTCGGTAGAGAGAATGATTTTGCCCAATTAACTCTCTGGAGACCCATTGGGTAATCCAATTAGACAAAGAAACTAGGGTTCAAGTAGGGTGATTACTCTCTCGAGGTTTAACCCATTAATTGGGACTATCATTTCTCATGGTTCCATCCCAATTCCTTGTTAGGTCAGTTTTGGGTTCATGGACTCTCTTTCTCAAGAAGAGTTAAACCCACAAAGATAGAATCGGTGTTTGCAACCACCAATCCTTAATTAACACATAAAATTAACCCAAATAACAAATACCCAATATCAATCTAACCTTAGATGGAAACATCCATCAATTACCCACACTAGGATTGAGCCACAACCCTAGCTAATGGGTTTAGCTAGACATAATTAAAGAAGAAACACAAGAATTAGATGAAGAACTAAAAATATTAATTGATTACTAAGATGAAATTACAAGAATCTATTGAGAATGTAAAGCTAAAGGGCCAAAAATGGCTATTATCTTGGTCTCCACGAGCGCAGCTCTGTTAATAATACAAAACTTGACCTAAAAATGGTAAAATGTTCTATTTATAGTGGCTAAAAAAACTGGACAAAAATACCACTACGGGGTCATGCGGGCCGCACAAACATGACCGTGGCCGCATTGGCTCTTTGACTTCAATTTTCATCTCTCTGAACTGTATGGCGCGGGCCGCGTAAAAGGGTAGCGCGGCCGCGGAAGGCTCTGGCGTGGACCGCGTGAATGAGACTGCATTGCTTTTGACCAAAATGATATCTCTCTGAATCTCTTGACGTGGGCCGCGTAAAAGGGTAGCGCGGCCGCGGAAGGCTCTGGCACGGACCGCGTGAATGAGACCGCGGCCGCGTGGCTTGCTTTTGACCAAAATGATATCTTTCTGAATCTCTTGACGTGGGCTGCATGAATAAGTAGCGCGGCCCACGTTCATGGATCTGACCGCGGCTGCGTTGTCAATGTTATGAATATGCCCATCTATGAACCTCCTAGTGCGGCCGCGTGCACTTTTGTGCGGTCCGCACTAGGTGCTCTATTTCCTTCACTTTACTTGGTCTTTGATACTTGAGCAGGTTTCACTCTATTTTGAGCCGATCTTCGACATTTCGTCACTTTGCCGCTCAAACCTGCAATCAAGCACAACCTGTGAGCATTTTGGGACAATTTCGTAGCAATTTATACTCAAAACATAGGCATGTAGGGGCATAAAACACGTTAAAATCCTACTTATCATGCATTAATGCTGAAAAGCGATCAAGAATCATTAACCAGAATACAAAGCCTTTTTCACAAAACACTGATCTTAGGTGACGTTGAAGACAATACCAACTTACCTTAAACATCGAAACTTCTTTCCTACTCATCCGAGCTCGTGAAATCCTTGTCAACACTAAACTGCTACCTTGATCTTCACTTCAAATTCCATACCACTCACTGCACCCAATATGCCAATATACGATAGGACTCGTTTTTCACCATAGCATCGAAACCACTGTTAGATTAACACTTCATCATATAAAACTTTCCACTTAACTCACTTCAGGAGGACCATAGCGACACCCAGGTGAATTCTCATGACCGTATAATATGCAAATCTCTAAGTAGTGGTCTAAACCACCATAGCCCTTCCGGGGTCTGCCTTCACACAACCGGCCGTAACAGTAGGATAGTTTTGGATAGCATTGATTACAGCGGCCGACAAGCCTCACACGACTGACACAACTCACTTGCAGGGGCCAAGTCAGAGCAGGTGGCTCTCAACAACGATCCTAATAGGTTCAAAAGGGAAAAGTGTGGTGATTAGTGATTGCGAGCCTATAGATGCAATTAAGAATCGAGCTTGTAACAGCTTATGAGAAGGTGCCCAGAATGTTCTATGATGTTTTGACCTGCAGTGTAGCGATTGAGAGGTGTGAAATGGTTCGGAGAATTTGAGACAGCATGGTCTCGTGATTCACAGTCACTTGGAATGAGTGCGGAGGGAGTGTGTTATGTGTTGAATAGAGTTATTATTTCTAAGGCAATCAATGACAAATTGGAGGAAGATAGATTGGTTAGCCATAGTTGAAATGGAGTATCGGTGGTAGTGATCAGTTCCTTCAACGTGATCAAGATATCTTCTACCACATGAATACCCTCTCGACGAAGCACCTGGCAGAATCACTTCCCTTGGAACCCGCATCTATAGAAAGCACAAATCCCGAATCCTTTCCAAATCTGAACAGGAGCCAACAAGGCCAACCATAGCACATCTTTAACAATCCCTTTGCTCAAATTACCACATATGCTCTTTTCCCGTAGCTAAAATAACCCATCAACATGCTAATAAATAGAAACCTCACAAGTAATTAACCATGCAACCCAATCATAAGCGGTGGGACTCTCCCACTTAGCTTGAAGACACTATTACATAACTCTGGAACTCTCCAAGATTCTTTATATCTTATTGACATAACCTTGCGCAATTAACCGCCAAAATTCTCGAAATCTGTCTGCAAAACCCTCTTGTTACATTCTGAATCGTCAACCATATTCACACAACCGATCTCTTCGCTGTATAACCAATAGAATTCTTCACAGAAGCCTCCCAACCACGCGACCGCTAACCTGCTCACAAGGAATAACCCTCATATGGAAATCACTTCCTGACATCTTCGAACGTTGTTGTACAGGGTACAATCACTATGACATCAATAACCCATCCTGAGTCCGAGCTCACTCACTAGCTGCACAAGTCTATTCACTTCCCATAGACATCAATTAAACGTGCGGAAACATCCTCCCAATTCAAAATTATATTGTATCCTTCTTCATTCAAGTAACTCATTCATGTTATATCAAATCTCTTGCCGTATAATAGCCCATACTTCATCCATAGACCTCAAATCACCAATCACTAAAATTCCCAAGTCATCCCAGACTCTCCATAAGGCGCATAGTTATCGTACCCCAATGCCCATATGCAACTCTACCACTCTCCCACTTTGGCAGACTCATCCCTTTAATCGACCACTAGACCTTTGCCTCTTATACTTGGCTTTCTAGAAATTTTAGCCACCGCCTGACACTTCCCACATGCCTTTCCTCATCCTTTGTTGCTCAGCTTCTGTCTTAAATAAAATCTATATTCGTGGAACTTGAACCCACAATTGCTGCTAATTTTACACCTTTGGGATGATCATCTTTCTCATACTATTGACAATAGAAAGACTGATTCAACCCTAAACTACCGCACCCTATGATATCTGATAGCCGCATTTTTGATACTATCTCACAATCAGTAGCGGACCCAAACTTTTAAAAAATAATTGGAAAGGGGCCTAAAATGCCCTTTTACTATATGAAATAGGATAGGCTAGCCCTCCATTAAAAGTTGGTCATTATTCTACCCTTGCCGACAACAAATGGACTCGCATATGCCCTCCATCACTAACGGAAAACTCATAAAGCCACGTGGAATATATGTGAGGGCAAGTTAGACCTAGTTTGAATTATATTGGGGCATATATGAGTCATTTATAATAGTCATTTCTCAAATACTTCACAACTCCATATCAGTTTAATTAGACACCTATTTGGCAACTCCAAACTGATTATCATTGCAAATAAACTCAATCATAGACACAACAAATGTACGACAATGACTTCATTAAATCCTTGTACAAAAACATAAAGCTTCATTACATAATAAAAGACAATAATTAAGCCACAATAATATTAACATTAAATATCATTTTCCACTGATCCAAAGAACATAACAACACACCCTAATATCACACACATGAAAATCCACATCTTATTCTGAAATTTAGCATCAAGCACAACTGAGTGCTCTAAATCGGTCTCTTTCTTCATTAGAACATTTCTTTCCAATTCCAATAAGGTTTCTATTCCTCCATGATCGACGAGCATCATAACATTCTCAAGATCAAAATTTTCTTTGGAGAGCATTTTTTCACGGATTAGAGCTTCCTTTTCCTTTTTTAAACTACGTATTAGATTTTGAAACTCTAAGAGGAAGCTCTTCATCTTGCCATTACCAATAGGAATATTTTTCATTCTAAAAATCAAAAATAAATAAAATAAATTTACAAGCGAACCGGAATAATTAAAAGAACCTATCAAAAAATTTGCTTAGCTCATGCTTCGGGCACTCAAAAAACCTTCTCCAAACATTTAAAGGTGTCCATGTCATGAAATAATTAGTAGTAAGTCTGTAATGACACCTCCTATTCGACCCATTTGAGCTAATAGAATATTCCGACATTATCTTTTGTTGTATCTTGTTATAATTCAACCCCTTTGAGCTACTAGGATTTAATAAAGTCGTTGTCGTTCATTTGAATGTTTGTGTCTGTTACTTAGTTTATCTGCTGTGATAATTAGTTTGGTGTTGTCAATGGGTGTCTAAGTAAACTGATATGGAGTTGTGAAGTGTTTGAGAAATGACTATTATAACAGACTCATATATGCCCATGTACAATTCGAACTAGCTCTAACTTGCCCTCACATATATTTCACGTGGCTTTATGAGTCTTACATTAGTGATGGAGGGCATAGATGAGCCGATTTGTTGACGGCAAGGGCAGAATAGAAACCAAATTTTAACGGAGGGCTAGCCTCTCCTATTTCATATAGTAAAGGGGCATTTTAGGCCCTTTTCCGTATTCGAAAATAAAGGTGACACTGAGTTAATAAACAACCAGGGTTATGCAGTGCCTTTTATTTTGGTTCTTAATAAAACCTTAAAAAAAAACTGCCCGCAACTCTTTATTTTTGTTTTCAAGCCAATTTGTTTTTCAAGAAAAAAAAATTATATATATAAACATAACTGTTTACCTTTACAATTAACAGATTATTGAACTTTAGAAAATTTTATTGTAACAAACATGATCCATATACTATATTTATTTATTAATTTACTCCCTCCGTTTTAATTTATGTGAACATATTTCCTTTTTTGTCCGTGCCAAAAAGAATGACCACTTTCCTTATTTGCAAACAATTTACCTTTATGCAATGATTTATAGTCACACAAAATATATATGCCTCATTTTATACCACAAGTTCAAAAGTCTTTTCTCTTTTCTTAAAATTTGTGCTCAGTCAAATGGGTTCACATAAATTGAAATGGAGGAGTAATTGAAATTGCACAAATACTTTAACGAAAAAAAAATTAAACAATAAAAGAAGACGAGAAGAAGTATAGGCCGAAGGAGGGTCAGATAACATGTCATCATTTTTAAAAAGAGAGAAAGAAACAAAAAATGCTGAACCTCGGATTCGAACACACAACAATTTGGCTGGTTGAACCCGCTTGAACCATCTGACCAAGGAGCAACTTTGTTCAAGGGGGTTCAACCACTTTAAATTTATAGAAAACTATTTTTTTGAAAAATAAGTTCCACTTAAAAATAGTAAAAAATATTTACGAAGCGGGTTCAACTGAACCCCCTTGAACCAACATGGGTCCGCCCCTGCTCACAATAGCTTGCCCCAAAGACGAATTGTAGAAGGTCATAACACCGGCGAGCTTAGTACATTCAACAAGGACAATGACACCTCATCACAGATAAGAATTCCTCCACGCTGGAAAATACCATGCCTCGTTACTCCATCATCCCAAGTTTGCACATTCTTAGTCCGATTGCCTTTCCCCTGCCGGAAGTAAAATACTGAATCTCTAAATCATGCCCCGACAAGCACGTAAACATCCTATCATCATATCAATACTGTAGAACAATCATTCATAAGCATCATGGCGACTTGTGCCTAGCCTCAGAGCCCTCAGAAGTACCGCTGTTGGGCTGAAACAATAAAATATTCGTCTACAAAGCAGCGATAATAATCCGATTAGCTATATCGGGAGAAACATCCCGTACCACATCTGTAGTACCATTACGGTTCTTCAATTCTCAATTTATAACAAGCGGTTCGCGTCACGTAAGATTGAATATGAATGAATTAAAGGCATATGCCTCCACGGATCAAATCGCACGATAAGGAATCAAGAAGGGAAGTACTCCTAACAGTCCTGAAGCCTCCCGAGGATAAGTACAGACGTCTCTGTACCGATCCGCAAGACTCTACTAGACTTGCTCATGATTCGTGAGATCCTAGGAACCTAATGCTCTGATATCATGTTGTCATGACCCAAAATCCACTAAGGGTCGTGATGGCGCCGTACCCCACCGTCAGACAAGCCAACCAAATTACTTAATTAAATTATCGTTTTACTACTCTTGAAATCTATGATTTTCCTCCATTTTTATAAATAAAAAAGGTAATTGCTTCAATTCAAATTAAATGATAAGCAATTAATATAAAATACTTCAAACCATCCCAGAACCCGGTGTCACAAGTATATAAGCAATTTCTAACAAAAACCAAATAAAGTACAATAGTTGTTCGAAATACAATTGGACAGAAAGTAAATAGTACACACTGGAAAGGACTATATTAGCTGCGGGCCGCCTCGAAAAATGCAACTCACCTAGTCCCAGTATCATCCATGATGCTACGCCTCGTAGGCCGCTGGGGGTACATATGCCTGTGCAACAAAAATGCACAGAAGTGTAGTATGGATACGAAAACAACGTGTACTCAATGAGTTCCCATCTAATCTCGAAGAAGTAGAAACGAGATGGTCGACTTTGACACTTACTAGAGGTCCAATAATGATATATTAATGATATGTTAAATCATGGATTTTTATAAACTTGATTATAATTCGATAGGTTGAAGAAAATAAACAATTCTTCCTTTAAAGGAAATTTCCACATTTCCTTTTCATTATTTATATAATTATTCGCAAGCCGGAAAGTGGCTATAACAACTTTAATAAGTTTCAAGACAAGCAATACAAGCATGCGCAAATCATGCCGAGGCGTACGGCCCGCTCCAACAGAAAATAAACTGTGCACTGCCGAGGATCGAACGGCGCGAACTATAGATACATTTATTACCCCGCTCGCGAATCATACATGCGACGCGGTCAAATATAAATAAACAAAATAATCAGACAATAAGGGAACAATTATCCCAATCAAGAATTCATAAGGGAACAATTATCCCAAGAAAAGTCAATTCTCTTTTGAAAATTCAAGAAAATGAAGTTTAATCCTTTTTTTGAAACTCATTTACTAATTCCATGTGATTTAAGTAAATCAATTGTCTGTAAGCTTAGAAATAATCCAAGGATAGCATGTTTTTGGGTCCTAGACTAACCCGGACGATAGCATAATAGTAGCTACGCACAGACTCTCGTCAACTCGTGCGTACGTAGCCTCCACAATTAGGAGCACATATCCAATTAATTTATCTATGGGGACAATTCCCACTTACAAGGTTAGAAAGGAGAATCACCTCACCACGAAAATCCACAACCGGCATTTCACGCCCTTCTGAAGACTCAAACCCATGAACAAAGCTCCAAAGCTAGCCAACAATGATACCAATCCATCAATATATACTCGATTTTTTATTATAACACAATTTATAACAATTCCTAAGCCTGATCGACACGTTGACGAAAATGTCCTCGGGCCCACGTGCCCCGATTTTCAAAATTTTTGAAGAATAAGTTTACACATAGCCTCACGAACTCAAATATATAATTTTTCCTTAATTTCATACCCAAAATCATGGTCGAAATCCAAGAATACGAATTTTCTAGGTTTTTCCTCAAACCCTTAATTTCTACCAATTTACATGCTAAAATCCATACAAAATCAATATATTTAACTTAATATAGGTGGGGTTAGCTTACCTTGTCGTTGATGACGATAAAACCCACTAGAAGCTCTCCAAAATCGCCCATACCAAGAGAAAATGAGAGAAAAATGGCCAAATCCTGAATTTAAAACAACCCTCTGCCTCCAGTTCTTTCCGCACCTGCAGTCCTATAACCACTTCTGCAGTTCCGCAGGTGCGGTTCAAATACCGTTTCTGCGGTTCCTCACCAGGCCACTCTTTTCCATTTCTGCGCCTTCTCCACCGCAGGTGCGGTCCCGTATCTGCGGAAAAATGGCTGCATCTGCGGTCCTTTCACTGACATCCCAAAATTGCATCTGCGGTTCAATTGTCGCTTCTGCGGGGCCACTTCTGCGGTGAACCCTCCGCAGAAGCGGTTATACCAGCAACCAGACCCCTTTAGCTATCCAAAAATTCCAAATTTCAATCCGTTAATCACTCGGAATCCACCTGAGGCCCCCCGGGACCCCAGCCAATCATACCAACCAGTCCCAAAATACATTGCGGACTTGCTCGAGATCTCAAATCACATTAAACAACGCTAAAATCATGAATTGACCTCCAATCCAAGCTTTATGAACTTTAGAATTTCAAACTTCTACTTTCGACGTTAAACTTATCAAATCACGCCTGATTGACCTCAAATTTTGCAGACAAGTCATATTCGACATTAAGGACCTACTCCAACTTTCAGAATCGGATTTCGACCCCGATATCAAAAAGTACACTTCCAGTCAAACTTATCAAAAACCTTAAAATTTCTATATTTAGCCAATTACTCTAAACTGACTTACGGACCTCCGAATTCACTTACGATCGCGCTCCTAACTCTAGACTCGGAATCCCAAACGGACATCGATAACACTAAAATGCACATCAAACCAAACTTATAAAATTTCTTCCAAAATGCTAACTTCCACAATAGGCACCAAAACACTTCTAGGTCATCGAAAATCTGACTCGAACGTACACCCAAATCCGAAATCATTATACGAACCTGCTGGAACCTTCGAATCCTGATTCCGAGGTCATTTACTCAAAAATTCATTCCTTGTTAATTCTTTCAACTTTAAGCTTCCGATACGAGAATTCTCTTTCCAAATCAATTCTGAATTTCCCGAAATTCAATTCCGACCATGCGTACAAGTCATAAAACCTGAAATGAAACTGCTCATAGCCTCAGACTGCTGAACGACACGCTAGGACTCAAAACGACCGATCGGGTCATTACAAGATCTAAACCAAAACAAAGCATTGTTGCTGTCGTTACAAGATCTAAACCAAAACAAAGCATTGTTGCGGTGAACCCTCCGCAGAAGTGGTTATACCAGCAACCAGACCCCTTTAGCTATCCAAAAATTCCAAATTTCGATCCGTTAATCACTCGGAATCCACCTGAGGCCCCCCGGGACCCCAACCAATCATACCAACCAGTCCCAAAACACATTGCGAACTTGCTTGAGATCTCAAATCACATTAAACAACGCTAAAATCATGAATTGTCCTCCAGTCCAAGCTTTATGAACTTTAGAATTTCAAACTTCTACTTTCGACGTTAAACTTATCAAATCACACCTGATTGACCTCAAATTTTGCAGACAAGTCATATTCGACATTAAGGACCTATTCCAACTTTCAGAATCGGATTCCGACTCCGATATCAAAAAGTACACTTCCAGTTAAACTTATCAAAAACCTTCAAATTTCTATATTTAGCCAATTACTCTAAAATGACTTACGGACCTCCGAATTCACTTACGATCGCGCTCCTAACTCCAGACTCAGAATCCCAAACGGGCATCGATAACACTAAAATGCACATCAAACCAAACTTATAAAATTTCTTCCAAAATGCTAACTTCCACAATAGGCACCAAAACACTTCTGGGTCATCGAAAATCTGACTCAAACGTACACCCAAGTCCGAAATCATTATACGAACCTGCTGGAACCTTCGAATCCTGATTCCGAGGTCATTTGCTCAAAAATTCATTCCTTGTTAATTCTTTCAACTTTAAGCTTCCGATACGAGAATTCTCTTTCCAAATCAATTCTGAACTTCGCGAAATTCAATTCCGACCATGCGTACAAGTCATAACACCTGAAATGAAGCTGCTCATGACCTCAGACTGCTGAACGACACGCTAGGACTCAAAACGACCGATCAGGTCGTTACAAGATCTAAACCAAAGCAAAGCATTGTTGCTGCATAAAAATAAACCATACTCAAATGAAGTAGTGACTGAAACCTTAGACCGGCAATGGGACTTCGAACAGAAATTTGCGGCTTGCAATCTAGATCGACCCTGCAAACCAGTGATTTAGTGGTTGTTATTCTGAGGTTATGAAGGTGATTAGGGCTGTTTTGGATGACACTTCGCTGATGGTTGAATAGCTGAAGCAGTAGCGACCAAACCAACGGAGTTGCAACAGTTTCAGCTTGATTTTGGCACTGCTTTTGAGTGGATTTGGACTGATTTTTAGAGCTGATTTTGGAGGAGTTTCAATGGCTGTTTGGCAAAGCTTTTGGTTGAGTAAAGGAAGCTCTATTTCGTCGGTGGTTTGGGGAGTCTTGGAGCTGATTTTCACAGCTGTTTTTCTAGTGGTTCAAGGGTAATTTCAATGGAGTTTACATGATTCTGGGGCTGGTGTGAGATCTAGATTTAGCTGGGATTTTTGTGATTTTTTTTTTTTTTTGAAGAGATGAGCAGAGGAAGATCAAGTATTTTTGTGTGATAAAATGGTGATGAGAAAGAAGAACAAGGCTGCTGTTATTTTCTCGCTTTCTCCATATCTCCCCTTCCTTCTCTTTCTCAATTTTTCTTTCCCCAAAATCTTTTTATTGCTTTGTCCGTTATTTTTGGTTTTCTCGTGTGCTCTCTCTATTTCCCAGCATTTTTCTGTTTTTCTCCTCTTGTTATTTTCTGTAGGCGCCTCCCCCTTTCAGAGAGGTGAGAGTGTGCATTTATAGGCAGGTAGTGAATTGCTGGCCAAGAAAAATAAATGAGATCAGGATGAGAGTGTCAGGTCCCCGCACCTCTACCTGGTAGTTATACAAGCACAAAACTTAATACTATTGTGCAAGTGTGATCACATGAGGTGGTAAAAAAATAAAAATGAGCAGTCAATTTTTTAATTTTTTTGAAGGATATCACTATTTATGCAAAATGTCAAAATGAAAATCCACAAAAGGAATCCTTGGCATGTGGTATGTTACCCACTTGGAACGACATGACAACGAAAATGCCTCTTGTTTTTTATGATTTTTTAATTAATAATAATAAAATAAAAATCTATTAGGTAAATTACTACACTCAAATCTCTAATTTAAAAGTTATACTAAACTAGATAAAATAGTATTTGTTTTTGAAACTTTTCTTTCTTTTTAAATAAAAAAAAATAATTAGTACTTACTCTAAAAAGTGTAACCCTTTTTTGTAGTTTTTTTATTTTTCTTAAATAAACCCTGTAAAAGGTTAAATAAAAGATAAAATATGCAGATTAAACTTAAAATTATTTACATACTAAAAAGTGGTGAAAAATTTTAAATATGGTAAAAAATTAGGTGCTTACAACCCTTCGTGCCATGACCTCACCATAACATATAACATAACAATATAAACGAAATGGCACGGAATCACCCTTCGTGCTTTTACTCTCAATAACATGGCACGGTATCACCCTTCGTGCTTTACACTCTTCCTTACTAAGGATATGTAAATAAATGAAAAACAAGACAGGACGCATAAATGACATCAAGGAAAGTGCTTAAACGGATAATCCAATCACATTTCAAATCACAATTTTCCAAGTCAACAATAATTGAATAACCCTCAAGAACCGTATTTTTCAAATACTTCCACGAGTCTCATAAATGATACACAGCACAAGCTGTCACGACCCTAAATCAGACATGGTCGTGATGACGCCTCTCGTGAAGACAAGGCCAGCCGATACTATTCCCAATTCAATTCAATCATTTAAATGAGTCAGTTTAATGCATTTTCAAATTATTCGGATATTTCATAATATGAGTTTAAATAAACACCGCGAAAATAAATACAGCCCGACATCGGGGTGTCACTAGTCATGAGCATCTACCAAGGTCTGAGTATGACAAAATAGTTAAATATACCAAGTACAGAAATGAACAATGAGAGGAAGGAAGCGGTGCTGTGAACGTCGTATAGCCACCCTGCTAACTCTGATGACTCTGCGTCTGAGCAACCATCACCCGCTACCGGGTTCTGAAATACCTAAATCAGCACACGAGGTACAGGGAATAACGTGAGTACTCCAACCCAATAAGTAATAAGAGTAAATAAAGACTGAGCAGTAAGAAACAATGAATCCACATTTATGATAAACTCCATAAGCACAACATGCTTTCAATTCAGAATACGAGTCAATCGTCTCATTTAAAATCTAGCTTTTTGGTAAAAATCATTTAAAATACCTTCCAGCAATTTCAGTAGGGGTTCAATACCATTTGTAATAAAAGAGATGAATACCATAGTCGGCCCCTCGGACAAAACGTAGTTCGTGAGCATTCCCTCGGGAAAAACATGAGTCATAAACATCTCATAACAAGAAAATCTTAGTGAAAGTGACAAAAAGCCAAATCAGTGATTAAATTACTGAACATCTCATAAACCCCGGCTTAAATAAAAATGGTTTATAAACTATTTGTTCAACATTTTCGACAGAGGCTCAATATAAAGATGAGTGAAAGCAGTCATTAAATCAATATATTCAATAGAAACTCACTTAAGGAGGAGCGAGGATCAATAAGTTCATAACCAGGCCCCTCAGGGTAGCATCACTCATGTGCATATATATATCTATCGCCCATCGGGCTAGCCTCTCAATCACTCGTGACTCCAGTTCTACCAATCAGCGCTCACACTCCTCACTCACGCTCAATAAGTACCATACAATAACCATTGCGACGTGCAGCCCGATCTATATATCGCTGCGGCGCCCCGATCCGTATATATAGTCGACTGCGCTTACTAGGGGTGTGCAGACTCCGGAGGGACTTCTACAGTCCAAGCACTATATCGATACGGTATGCAGCCCGATCCATAAATATATAATCCTCACAGCTAGGCCCTCAGCCTCTCTCAGTCATTAACCTTACCATCAGACTCTCATTCTATCTCAGTCATCAATCTCATAATCAGACCCTCGGTCTATCTCAGTCATCATCTCACGATCACTCGGACCATCAGTAAAATAGGAAACTCAGTCCAAAACAGTTTCCACATTTTTAAGAATATAGTGATAAAGCTAGATTTGAGTAATCAATAGGTAAACATGACTGAGGATATGCTTTCAAACAAATAGAGTGAGGAAAGATAGTAAAAATGCCCCTAAGGGTCTCAACAAGTTGGCACAAGGCCTCAAACATGGCATATAGCTCAAAATATAATGATATCAAACAATTAACTATCAAATGCGAATTAAAATAATTGTTCGGGATGGACTAGGTCACAATCCCAGCGGTGCTCTACCCCACGCTCGATATCTAGCGTGTAAGTCACCTCAAAGTAACACAACGATGTGTAATCCGGGGTTTCAAACCCTCAGGATAGCATTTATAATCATTACTTACCTCGAACCGATTAAATATCTAGCTTGTGACGCCTTTTCTCCTCGAATCGGCCTCCATGCACTCACGTGCGGCACCGCACCTGCGGTCCCCAAACCGCAGGTGCGAAAACACCAGAAGCAGTAATTTTTCTTCAATCTCCCAAGTTCCAAAATCTTCCCGTTAACCATCCGAAATTACCCCGAGGCCCCCAAGACCTCCACCAAAAGAACAAACGTAACCCAATACCTTATTCAAACTAGTTTCAACCATCAAAACACTTCAAACAACATCAATTCTTCCAAATCACATCGAACTCAAGCCTAAGTTTCTAAAATCTTCTGAAATACACTTTCGAGTAAAAACCCAACCAAATCACGTCCGAATGACCTAAAATTTTGCACACACATCTCAAATGACACAACGAAGCTACAACAACTCTCAGAATTCCATTCCGACCCTCGAATCAAAAATCTCACCTACCAACCGGAAACAGCCAAAATATCAACTTCGCCAATTCAAGCCTAATTCTACTCCGGACCTCCAATACCTATTCCGATCACACTCATAAGTCATAAATTACCTCCCGAAGCTGACCGAACCATCGGAACTCACATCCGATCCCTCTAACATATAAGTCAACATCCGGTTGACTTTTCCAACTTAAGCTTCCTTAAAAGAGACTAAGTGTCTCATTCCTTGCCAATTCCCCTCCGAACGCAAACTAATCAACTTGATCGCATGAAATACTGATAACGAAGCATAAAGAAGTAGAAATGGGAGAAACAGAGCGGTAACTCATGAGACGACTAGCCGGATCGTCATACAAGCATAGAGGCTAGCATCTCAAGATCATCGGTTGTAGTAATATAGTAATGATTTCGCATAGATATGACCAAATTAGACACGCCAATGTATTCTTATAATTTTCATCTAGTTTATCAAGTTATAACACACTAAATCTTGATATCTATCATTTTATTTTATGTCCTCAGTATCTGAGAGTCAAGCAAGGCATTAAGCATAATGTCACCAAAATTCTACAAATACAATTATAACATAATCCCCCTCCCCCCCTCGAGCATGATTAACCCTAGCACACACATATACGTTCATCATCTCATATATGTATCATTCCGCATGTAGCATACAAATGACAAATAGGAGAAAAAAATTTCTCAGCAAAGATAGGCAAAACACTTACCTCAATTCGACTAATCCAGCACTTAATTTAGCCTTTTCCTCTACAAATTCGCATCCGCTCGACTCAATCTAGCCAAGAATTGTTGATACCCAAATTTTTCCTCACATATTTCAAATATGCATATACATTTTTCAAAATAGTGCATGAGCATCACCAATTACTTTTCCTAAATTTTCCACATTTTTAAAAAAATTTAATCAATTTATTCCCATATTTTATAGTATAAATATAATTGTTTGCATCACAAACTATTTTTATAATGATTTTAATCATCTAATTTTATCATTTACAACCAGATTAGGTTTAGAATATTTTAACATATTTTTCATAAATATATTTACATTTTAAAGGCTAAAATTACACATTTTGCAATAATAGCCCATATATACTTATAATTACTTTATTTATGTAAAAAATAACTTTTTATATTTTGAAATTGTTGAATAATAGCTATTAATCATTCTATGCACCAAATGATTTTTTTATTCATTTAATATTTTTGTAAATTATTTGTCTAATAAATTGGGTATTTAAAATCTGACCCCAATTTTATTGAATTTTCGGACCTAAACTACCCAAACTCATTACACAGAACAACACCTAAAACGCCTAGCCCAGTAAACCCAACCCAAACCAATAACCCAATCTCACAACCCGGTCGGTACCCGTTTCATTACTACCCACCCCATTCATTCTTTAACCCCAGCCATTGATCTTCCAAGATTAACGACTCACATCCTTCTCTCGTGCTTAATTAACTAGACCCAAAAATCCTAACCCATTTCCCTTTACCTGCCGCCATTGAACTCTCTCAACCTCTCCTTTTCTCTCTGTCAAACCCTAGGCGTTGTCACCTAAAACCCCTCCAATTCCCCTTTGATTCCAACCAGATATGGAATCCCTTGGGATTTTCTTACATTATCGGTCTAATCTCGCTACTGGATATTCGATTATGGTATAACCTAATAGCCTGCCTAATATCGCAAGAGGATCTCCTTCACTTTGGACCGAATCTGCTTCGAACTCTCGTTTTCTTTCCATCTATTTTCATTTTTCGTCTCTTATGTTATGGATCTTTGAGATTCTCCCGATTCTTCATTTTACCCTAAAGTTAGGTTTTCAAATCTTTCATTCGAACCAGGTTTGGTTCAACTTTAGATTGTTTTAATGTTATTTTTGTCACGACCCGGATTTCCCGCCATCGGGATCGTAATGGTGCCTACTCGTGGTAGCTAGGCCAGCCAACTTATCTACCTTTTTCATTAACAAAAACCATTCTATTGAAAATTTATAGCATTAATAATAATATTAATAATAACTGCAGAAGTCTAATTTATAAGTCTGAAACAAATACGGAGTACTCAACAATAACCTCTACCCAAGATTTGGTGTCACATACTCACAAACTACTAAGAATATACTAAATACAAGGGTCTGAAAGAAACATATAAGCTATCTGTCTCGAAAACAAAGAGGCAACAGTCTAAAAAGAAACATAAAGAAGAGACGTCGGGCCTGTGGACGCCTGCAAGGCTAACTCAGTCTCGTGATAATGAAATCCTGCTCTCGTACTAATGCTGCTGCTGCTGCTCCTCAAAACCCGGACCTGTGCAAAAATGCACAGAAGCGTAGTATCAGCACAACCGACCTAATGTGCTGGTAAGTGTCTAGCCTAACCCCGGCGAAGTAGTGACGAGGCTAGACTGGACACCACATAAATTTGTGCAGTTATAAATATACAACGGAATATCGAATACAAGGCAATTAACAACATGGGAAGGGAAACATGTTATGGGGAGATATAATATTAACAGCAATCCCAGGTAACAAAATTAAAACAGCTTAGATTCACAATGAACAAGGAATAAACACTCAATACAAACACATGGTATCAATAACTGTTGCGGCGTGCAACCCGCTCCACGAATATCACTGTTGCGGCGTGCAACCCACTCCACAATTATCATTGTTACGGCGTGCAACCCGACCCATTCCATTTATCAGGTATCACTATTGCGGCGCGCAACCCGACCCATACCATTTATCAGGTATCACTGTTACGGCGCGCAACCCGATCCATACCATTTTCCACGTATCACTGTTGCGGCGTGCAACCCGCTCCTCAATATCATTTAACAGTCTGGTTCCCCAAACAACAGTCACAATTAAGGGACATAACAATAAGCAAACATTTGACAAAAATCCCCGCAAGGGAAAAGAATCCAACAAGTTCAACCAAACGTTCCGGCAAGGGAATAATCAACAACGCTTTCTTGTTCTTACTTTTCTTATCTTATAATTCACTCTACCATTTTTGAGCCAACGCTCCAAAGAATCCAGTCGTTTCATATACTTTCAATATTCGTATCACAATTCGAGCCAATGCTCCCAAGAATCAAATAATTATTTTACCGTTCTCATGTTATTCACAATATATAAAATTTCTCCAATAAACACGGAGTTTACAACCAAGTCATGGTAATCACATTATAAGGACTCACGGTCATGCTAGACACCAATGTATATATACTTGTCACCATGCCTATACATGGTACTCGATCACATAGCAATTAGCAACAAGGCTCAACTCCTATTCCCTCAAGGTAGGGTTAAACCAAACACTTACCTCAAAGCCTTGAAATCTACTTAATCCTCAACTATCGCTTTACCTCGTGGTTCCACCTCCAATTCGCTCAAATCTAATCACAAATTGTCCAATTACTTTAATAAACACTATATGAATCGATTTGAATGCATAAAAATAATTTTCCCAATTTTTTCCCAAAAATTCCAAAAATGCCCCCGAGCCCACGTGGTCAAAACCCGAGGTTCGGACCAAAACCTGGTTACTCATTCCCCCACGAACTCAAATATGTAATTTGTTTTGAAATCGGACCTCAAATCTAGGTCCAACTCCCCAATTTATAGAAAACCTAGGTTCTACCCAAAAACCCCAATTTCACCCATGAAAATCCTTGATTTCAAGTGGAAAACATGTTTAATGATGTTAAAGATTGAAAGAATCGAGTAAAAATCAACTTACAAGTTATTTGGGATGAAGTTTGCTCTTGAAAAATCACCTATGGTGTTTGGGTTTTGAAAGAATGGTGAAAAGTGGTGAAAATTCGACTAAGTATAAAATTTGCTGGGCCTCGGATATGGGAATTGCGAACCATAGTTCGCAATTGCGAACAAAACATGTCTGGGAAATGCGAGGCTTTAGTTCGCATTTGCGAACACTGGGCCTAGGTGCGGACTTCGCATTTGTGAAGTCTTGATCGCATTTGTGATCTGGTCCCCTTCGCTTTTGCGAACAATTTGATCGCATTTGCGATCTGGCCCAGTTTTCCCCTGATTCGCATTTGCGATGGTGCATTCGCATTTGCGAGAAAATTTTCGCAAATGCGAAGATACCAGAACTGACAATATCAGGTTTTTAAAAATGAGAAAATGCAATCTGATGCCTATCCAAAACTCACTCGAGCCCTCGGGGCTCCAAACCAAACATGCACACAACCTCAAAAACATCCTACGGACTTGCTCGCGTGATCAAATCGCCAAAATAACATCAGCATCAATGAATCAAGCCCCAAATTCATCATTTTTCATTATAACTTCATAACTTCAAACTATTGATACTTAGGTCCGAAACACGTCAAATGACGTCCAATTTTGACCAAACTTCACAGAAAGCGCTTAACACATATTTAAGACTTGTACCGAGCGTCGAAACAAAAATACGAGCCCGATACCATAGTCCTTTAATCAATTTTCATTTCCATTTTCCTTAATAATTTCAGAAAAACAATTTCACAGAAAAATTCATATCTTGGGCTCTAGACCTCCGAATTCGACTCCGGGCACATGCTCGAGTCCCATAATTTTCTACGGACCTTCCGGGACCACCCAATCTCCGGTCCGGGTCCGTTTACCAAAAATGTTGACCAAAGTCAACTATAATCATATTAATATCAAAATCCTTCAAATTTTTCAAAGAATTCACATATTTCAACATAAAAGCTTACTGGCTACGCGTCCGGACTGCGCACGCAAAATTGAGGCAAGTAAAAATGAGTTTTTTAAGGCCTCGAAAGCACGGAATGGATGAGGAAATAGGTGATGACCCTTTGGGTCGTCACATCCTCCACCTCTAAAACAACCGTTCATCCTCGAACGGACAAAAGAAAGAAGTACCTGAGTCGGGAAACAGATGTGGATAACGACTTTGTATATCAGACTCGGACTCCCAGGTCGAGGCCTCAGGGGGCTGACCTCTCCACTGAACATGAACAGAGGGAAAACTACTAGATCTCAGCTGAAGGACCTGCCGGCCTAGAATAGCTACCGGCTCCTCCTCATAAGATAAATCCTTGTCCAACTGGACAGTGCTGAAATCTAACACATGGCTAGGACTGCCGTGATATCTCCGAAGCATAGACACGTGAAAAACTGGGTGCACGGCTGATATTCTAGGTGGCAACGCAAGTCTATAAGCCACCTCTCCCACTCGATCAAGGATCTCAAACGGGCCAATATACCTAGGGCTGAGCTTGCCCTTCTTTCCGAACCTCATCACACCCTTCATAGGCGACACCCGGAGCAATACTCGCTCACCAACCATGAAAGCTACATCTCAGACCTTAAGGTCTGCAAAACTCTTCTGCCTAGAATGAGCTGAACGAAGCCTCTCCTGAATGATCTTGACCTTATCTAAGGCTTCCTGAACTAAGTCTGTACCCAATTACCGAGCCTCTCCCAGCTCAAACTATCCGACTAGAGTCTCACATCGCCTACCATACAATGCCTCATATGGAGCCATCTGAATGCTAGACTGATATCTGTTGTTGTAGGCGAACTCTGCTAAGGGCAAAAATTGGTCCCACGAGCCTCAAAAGTCAATGACACAAGCTCGGAGCATGTCCTCCAAAATCTGAATAGTCCTCTCGAACTGGCCGTCCGTCTGAGGATGAAACGCTGTGCTCAACTGCACCTGGGTGCCTAACTCCTGCTGAACTGCTCTCCAGAAGCGCGAGGTAAACTGTGTACCCCGGTCCTAAATGATAGATGTCGGCACCCCATGAAGGCGAACAATCTCTCGGATGTAGATCTCAGCTAACCTCTCGGATGAATAAGTGGCGGAAACATAAATAAAATGCGTTGACTTGGTCAGCCTATCAATAATGACCCAAATAGCATCAAACTTCTTCCGAGTCAGCGGAAGTCCAGTAATGAAATCCATGGTAATCCTCTCCCACTTCCACTCAGGGAGCTCAATACTCTGAAACAAACCACCGGGCCTCTGATATTCATATTTGACCTACTGACAATTCAAACACCGAGCCACATATGCAACAATATCCTTTTTCATCCTACGCCACCAATAATGCTGCCGTAAGTCCTGATACATCTTCGTCGCGCCCGGGTGAATAGAATACCGAGAACTATGGGCCTCCGCTAAGATCAACTCTCGAATCCTATCAACATTGGGCACACAAACTCGCCCCTACAATCTCAAAACACCATCATCATCTAAGGTCACCTTCGTGGCACCTCCACACTGCATTGTGTCTCTCAGGACACACAAATGGGGATCATCAAACTGCCGATCACGGATACGCTCCAATAGAGAAGAACGGGAAACCGTGCAAGCTAGCACTCTGATAGGCTCAGAAATATCTAATATCACTAATCGATTGTCCAAAGCCTGAACATCTAAAGCCAATGGTCTCTAGTTGACCGGGATATAAGATGGACTATCCATGATGGCGGACTTCCTACTCAATGCATCGGCCACCACATTGGCCTTACCTGGGTGATATAAGATAGTAAAATAATAATCTTTAAACAACTCTAGCCATCTCCTCTGCCTCACATTCAACTCCTTCTTCTTGAACAGGTACTAAAGGCTCTTGTGATCCGTGTACACCTCACACGTCACACCATATAGATAATGCCTAGCATAAACAACCGCTGCCAACTCTAGGTATGGACCGGATAATTCTTCTTATGGATATTTAATTGTCTCGAAGCATAGGCAATAACTTTGCCATCCTGCATCAATACTGCTCCAAGCCCAATACGGGAAGCATCACAATAGACTGTGTAAGGCCCTGAACCCGTAGGCAAAACTAACACTGGTGCCGTGGTCAGAGCTGTCTTGAGCTTCTGAAAGCTCGCCTCATACTCATTTGACCATCTGAACGGGGCACCCTTCTGGGTCAATCTGGTCATCGGGGCTGCAATAGACAAAAATCCCTCCACGAACCAACGGTAATAACCTGCTAACCCCAAGAAACTACGAATCTCGGTCACCGAAGCTGGTCAAGGCCAATTCTTGACTGCCTCAATCTTCTTTGGGTCCACCTGAATTCCCTCTGCTGATACAATATGACCCAGAAATGCAACCGAACTCAACCAAAACTCGCACTTCAAAAACTTAGCATATATCTGTCTATCCTTCAGAGTCTGGAGAACCACTCTGAGGTGCTGCTCGTGCTCTTCCCGGCTGCGGGAGTACACCAAAATATCGTCTATAAAGACTATTACGAACAAGTCTAGATAAGGCCTGAACACTCGGTTCATCAACTCCATAAGGAATTGGTCAACCCAAATGACATGATTAAAAACTCGTAGTGCCCATACCGAGTGCAGAATGCTGTCTTAGGGACATCAGACGCCCTAATCCTCAGCTGATGAAAGTCAGATCTCAAGTCTATCTTTGAGAACACCCTTGCTCCCTGAAGTTGGTCAAACAAATCATCAATTCTCAGCAGTGGATACTTATTCTTCATCGTCACCTTGTTCAACTTCCGGTAGTCAATAAACATCCGCATCGAACCATCCTTCTTCTTTACAAATAACACCGGTGCACCCCAAGGAGAAACACTAGGCCTGATAAAACCCTTCTCTAGTAAATCCTACAACTGGTCCTTTAACTCTTTTAACTTTGGCGGGGCCATGCGATACGGCAGAATAGAAATAGGCTGCATGCCCGGAACCAGATCAATACAGAAATCAATGTCCCTGTCGGGCGGCATACCCGACAGGTCTAAAGGGAAAACCTCAGGAAACTCCCGAATAATAGAAACCGAGTCAATATAAGGAACCTCTGTGTTGGAGTCGCAAACATATGCCAGATAAGCTAAACGCCCCTTCTCGACCATGCATCGAGCCTTAACATAGGAAATAACACTGCGAGTGGCATGACTTGAGGTCCCTCTCCACTCTAGTCGACGCAATTCTGGCAAGGCCAAGGTCACCATCTTAGCGTGTCAATCCAAGATGGCATGATACGGGGAAAACCAATCCATTCCCAATATAACGTCAAAATCCACCATATCTAATAGCAGTAGATCAACACGGGTCTCAAGACCCTCAAACACAACCACACAGGAACGATGCACTCGGTCGACTACTATGTAGTCACCACCGATGTAGACACATAAACAGGAATGTCCAAAGCATAACTAGACATAGCCAGGGTGCAAAATAGGAAGACACATATGAGTATGTAGACCCAGGGTCAAATAGCACTGAAGCATCTCTATCACAAACCAAAATAGTACCTGTAATAACAGCATCTGACGCCTCCACCTCTGGCTGGCTGGCAAAGCATAAAATCGGGGCTCAGCCCCACCTCCCTGAACCATGTCTCTAGGACGATCGGCCACCGGCTGACCCCTACCTCTGGCGGTACGGCCTCCACCTCTACGGTCCTGACCTCCACCTCTGTGATCCCTATCCCCGTCCTTGGCTGGTTGGGCAAGCTGTGGGTCAACTAGTGCCTGAATTATGAGGCGAGGACCCTGCTGCTGTGACTGTGCACCCCTCAATCTCGGGCAATCTCTCCTGATGTGACCATACTTACCACACTCATAACATTCCTCTATATGATGAGACTGGACCTGACGGCCCGAATGACCTCCACGAACACTCTGAAGAGGTTGTGCACTGATGGGCTATTGATCAGAATACTGCCTACGAAAACCACGATCACCTGAGACACCCTGTGAAGCCCGGAGGGCTGATTGAAAAGGCCTGGAAGACTGGCCCCTATCATAAGAATCCCTGCCTCCAGATGAGGCACCACCGAATCGACCTGAGTGACAAGGCTTCTTGTCTGCCCTATAACCACCCCCTGTGGTTAAACCATCTTGATCCTCCGGGCCACATTAGCCGCCTCCTGAAAAGTAATGTCACTACCCGCCTCTCTGGCCATCTAAAGACGAATAGGCCGGATCAAACCATCAATAAATCTCCTCACCCTCTCCCTATCAGTCGGGAGTATGACGAGGGCATGGCGAGCTAGATCAATAAACCGGGTCTCATACTGGGTGACCGTCATAGACCCCTACTAGAGGCGCTCAAACTACCTCCGATAAGCATCCCTCTGAGTAACGGGGAGAAACTTCTCCAGGAACAACTCCGAGAACTGATCCCAAGTCAAAAGCGGCGACCCTGCTGGTATGGCTGAATAGTAATCCCTCCACCAAGTCTAGGCAGATCCAGATAAACAAAAAGCCGCAAAATCAACTCCATTGGACTCCACAATGCCCATGTTCCGAAGAACCTCGTGGCAGCTATATAGGAAATCCTGGGGGTCCTCAGAAGAAGCTCCACTGAATGAAGCAGTGAAGAGCTTGGTGAACCTGTCCAACCGCCATAAAGCATCTGCGGACATAGTCGCTCCATCACCGGTCTGTACAACTACCCCCGGCTGAACTGCCGCAGCTGTCTAAACCAGTGGAACCTGAGTCTGGGGAGCTACCTGCTCCGGAGTACGTGCAACAAGCGTCTGGGCTCCTCCTCCAGCCTGGGAAGTGACTGGTGCTGCAGGAAGCAATCCTGCTCGGATGACACTCTCCATGAGGCCAACCAACTGGACCAAGGCGTCCTGAAGAACTGAGGTAGCAATAAACCCCTCTGGGACCTGAGTTGGGCCCACCGGAACTGTCTGGGCTGGGGCCGGAACCTCCTCGTCAACAGCAAAACAACATCAAGTATATCAATCAAGTGTAATGCAAGGATGCAATGCAATGCACATGAACACGCTGTGGCGTACAGCCCGATCCATTTAACATCGACGGCGCTCACTGGAGGTGTGTACAGACTCCGGAGGGGCTCCTTCGGCCCAAGCGCAATATAATCATAACATTCGCTGCGGCGTGCAGCCCGATCCATTCTCAGTCCACAATATGCATATG
>MU751254.1:2662-22837 GCA_026770625.1 Nicotiana glauca
CACAAAAAGGACTCGAAGAGTCTGTTGGAAGTTCAACAGCCAAGGAAATGCTTATGAACCTCTTATGCCGGAAAATCAGAAAAAAGAAGAGAACAAAAAAAGAAAAACGAAGGAAAAAGAAGGAAATAGAAAGAAAGAAAAGAAAACACACGAAAGCTAAGTACCCAAAACCCTATTTTCTCTACTTGTGCTTCTGTTTCTCAACTTCTTCTACTCTTTCTGTTTCTGACTCCTCCTGAGTACAATATGAAGTCTGTTACATGCTCAAACCTTTCTGTTCAATCATGAAAACCTGACCATGTGTTTATATGTTTTCTTTTTTTGATTTAAGTCATTAGTTAAAATTGCATACTTTATCTCCGTTTAAGTTTCTTACTTGAATACATCTAACTCTGATTGAACGATTCTGTTAATGGATTCAACCTATATCCAATTTGTCCTTTGAGTCTTTTTAATCGAATGTTTAATCATTATGTGACTATATCTGTAAGATGTTTAATACTGGCTGTTATTGCAATGTAATTTTGACTCTTTGACCTTTTCTGGATTTCTGATTAATTAAAAGGGGCTAATTGGTTACTTGGTCGTAATTAGGGCTATGTCTGCAAAGTGGTTATTTCTGGGTTGCTTAAAATTGGCTATAATGTAAAGCTTACTTAATTGGGGCTATGTGTTAAATACAGTTCTGATTTCAAAGTCTGATTAACATAGAGGCCGGTCGGGTAAATAGGAATAAAAGACAGGGGTAGAAGGGGAAAGAATAATTGGTATTCTGGAAATAATTTGAAAAGGGTAAGGGTACTAAAGACAAATCTGCTTGGTTTTTATGTGATTAGTTAAATAATAAAGGGTATCTTAGGTATACCTAAAGGGTAAATAGGTAGAAATCACTAGCAAGTGAGGGTAATAAAGACATTTAGGCTTAAATAGAATAATATAGAATACACTAGAACCTTCTAGCAAGGGTTCAAGTGTATTCACGGCTAATTTGTGCATACCAAACTGAAAACAATTAAAAAGAGTAGGGGTGGGAAATCTGAATATTTAATTCAAATTTCCCTCCCATTTTTGTTCTATAAATAGGCCTTCTTAGGCCACCATTTAAGGGGTTCAGAAGTTTTGAAATCGGAAATACACTAAAATTTAGTATTACTACTGTTTCATTGGTTCAATTTGAGTGAAAACTCTGGGCTTCTGTTGTTTCGATCACTGTTCTGCATCATTTGGTTGAAATTGTTGGGTTTTCTCCTCTAAAATCAAGTCTGTTGCTGTGTTATATTGGAACTACTGCTGTTATTACTTGGATTTCTGCCTGTCGCTGATCTTCTTCTTCTTCTACATCCTAGAACTCATTGATTTTCCTCTCAATTTGACCAGGTATACTACTGCCTTTCAAGGATGTAACTGAAGTTCTGAAGAAATGAAATGCACACTAGTTTTTCTTCTATATTTGTAATTCTGTTTTGCTGTTAGTTGTAGAATACTTAGAACTTATGTAATTCATTAGGAATCTGCTGTATAATGTGTACTTGGACTGTAAAAACCATGAACTGAAACTAGTAATATCGCTGAATCATTAGCTTAGGAATTAATATAGGGATAACGTAGAGTAACTTAGTCTTAAAAGATGATCACTTAGATTTATAGGTTCGAAATTGGTTAATTCTAACTGAACGCTTCTGGATTATCATTTGATTTCTGAAATTAAGAAGTGAACATGAAATATTAGAGCATTTTCATTGTTTAAAGTTTCTGAATTATTGACTGTCAACAAAAATAAGGAGGTAGTTAGACACGTGCGTTCATAATTCTGAAGTGTTAGATTCTGTTTAAATTGGTTTAAATTCGAAAACAGACGTGAAACATGAATATAATATGAATGAAGTTCAGGAATTAGTTAAAAACATGCAAACTGTATAATTAGTTAGCCATTTCGAAATAGCAAGTAAAATTAAATAGACTTGAATCTGAATGAACACATATGTCTCAACACAATTTGATTGATACAGTTTGATTGCCAAATGTTGATAGATGAATAAAATCGAAGTTACATTTTTAGTTGAAATCTGATACTGAAGTAGTAAGTATTTGTATGGTTTGCCTGATAAATGATTAAATTTGCTTCAAATTTAGTTGTTAATTTGACGGGTCCAGGCATAGAAAGCTGGATTCAACCATGAAAGCTTCTAAGCCCAAGAGACTTGAATTCGTAACTGTGGACTGGGCTTTAAATAGCCTTATGCATACTTGTGCACTTCTATTAAATTAGTCCAAATTCCAGGCCCAATAACGTATAGTGGCCTGGATCCGAATAAATGATCATGAGAACTGTTATAAAAATGCACTAATAATTATTTCTATTAAGGAAAAAACAATGATAGAAAACTTAGCATAATCTAGGTTTAACCTTTAAAATACAATGAGATGAGCCTCGTCATAAAATAAACACACGGGGCCCTCAAATAACGATTATGATAATTTAGACATCGGAATGACCGTTTAGCTAATTCCACGGTTTTTCCCAAAGTAACAAAGAAATAGATACCATTAGGCACAATTTCAATATACATTCTCATGAACGGGTGCACATTTATGTGACCCAAATCCTACTCCCAACGAAGTCGAAATGTATCCAAAGCCACAGGCGTACTGGTACGGTGTGGTGAAGGAATGCATTTTCACGACGTTGCAATTCTTAAAATTTGAAAAAGCGGAACATTAATGCACGTAATTTAAAAAACACATAATCGGAATCAGATAAAATCAAATTCAACAGTTGAGCGACCGTGCTAGAACCACGGAATTCGGGAGTGCCTAACACCTTCTCCCGGGTTAACAGAATTCCTTATCCGGATTTCTAGTTCGCAGACTGTAAAAGAGTCAAAATTTCCTCGGTTCGGGATTAAATCGGTGACTTGGGACACCATTATATTCTCAAGTGGCGACTCTAAAAAAAAAAAATTAAATAACTAATCCCGTTTCGACTGTCCTTAAATTGGAAAAACTCCTCTATGCCCTCACGGGTAAAGTAGTATAAAAAAAGAGGTGTGACAGTAAACATTCAATTTCCTGCTTCAGCAATTAATTCTAATGTCAGTTTAGCTTAGTTAAAGGATAGTTAGTTCGTATTAACAGAACTGTTGCTCAAATTCACGTCTCTGTTTCAGTTTTCGACATTAATAGATCCAGAAGTTCATCAAATAAATAGGAAATTAGATTAATATGAATATGGATTGGAATTAAAAGGATTAGCATCGTTTGGAGATGAATAAAATAAATCGAATTAGTTTCATTGGTTACTTGTTTAAATGGAATTAACATTTCTGTTGTTTTAATGGTTTGGGCCCAATAGCTCACTGGCAATTTGTAAGCTTCAAATATATTAATGAACGGTCCAGCTCTACTCATGTACCTCGTGCACGTCTGGGCATGGACTAAGGCTTGTGATTAGCTATTCTGTAATGTAGGCCTGCAATAATTTGTTAAGTTGCCTTCATACAACAATAAATTCTTAGGAATGTAGGGGGTTAGTTCACAAATATAAATTAGATTTCGAATTAGGTAGCGGGTTCAAGCTAAAAGGGTCCTCCCTTTTGTTTGAATTCGGACTTGAATTTGGAGCTCAAATTTATATTTGTGGATTAATTGGCCTTTTAGAGACAAATGATAAATAAAAAAATTTAGTTGCTTTAGAATTGACCTTTTAATAATAGAAATGAGACGAGCCTCGCCAAATCAAATATACAATTGCGGGGCCCTCATTAATTACTTAATAAAATATATAGATATTTGGGACGGGCCGTTTAGCAAATTTCATGGCCTTCCCAAAAGATAATAACACGTTAGTCTCTTTAGACGCGATTTTAAATAATCCTACCTTCCTAATACGGGTGTGCATTTCATGCGACCCAAATCTAAATTCGAAAATGTTGAGTAAGAATATGTCGAGGATCCGGGTGCATTTCATGTGACGTGATCCGAAAATACGTTCTTAAACGACGTTCACTTTCTTAAATAAATAATAATTGACAAAAGCGGTAAATAACTTTAAAATTATACTGTGGGTTTAACATGTATTAAAATTAAATATTTTAGCCAAATATAGCAGTTGAGCGACCGTGCTAGAACCACGGAACTCGGGAGTGCCTAACCCCTTCTCCCGGGTTAACAGAATTCCTTACCCGGATTTCTGGTTCGCGACTGTAAAACAGAGTCAAACCCTTTCCTCGATTCGGGATTCAAACTGGTGACTTGGGACACCATAAATCTCCCAAGCGGCGACTCTGAATCTCTTAATAAACGAATCCCGTTTCGATTGTCCTTTAATTGGAAAAACTCCTTTTATTATACCCTTCACGGGGTGTAGTAAAGCGGAAAAAGGAGGTGTGATAGGATTGAACCGCCTAAAAAGTTCTACAATTAGGTTTCTATTGGCCAAACTTGTTTAAGGATGCACATGCCTTTGTTAAAAAGTGTGACAGATGCCAAAGAACCGGAACAATCACGAAGAAGCACGAGATGCCACTGTAAAATATTCTGGTAGTGGAGCTTTTTGATGTTTGGGGGATTAACTTCATGGGACCGTTCCCATACTCTAATGGTCACAGGTACATCTTGGTGGCGGTCGACTATGTTTCTAAGTGGGTGGAGGCCATTGCTCTTCCCACTAATGATGCAAAGGTTGTGGTAAGCTTTGTAAAGAAGCACATCTTCACACGCTTTGGAACTCCAAGAGTGTTGATAAGCGACGGAGGAACTCACTTCTGCAACAAATTGCTGAATAATGTTCTTGCAAAATATGGAGTTAAGCACAAGGTTTCCACTGCCTATCACCCCCAAACGAGTGGTCAAGTGAAAGTTTCAAATAGAGAAGTAAAGCAGATTCTAGAGAAAACAGTTAGTGGAAATAGAAAGGACTGGGTCAGGAAGCTAGACGACGCATTATGGGCATATCGTACTGCATACAAGACCCCCATAGGTACTTCTCCGTATAAATTATCTGTGTAGACGATGACTTTGGTTCCCACTAGATAGGATCTGAACTTTTCAAACGCCCACAGCACTGCAAGAAACTCTTTTTCAGTAACTGTGTAGTTCATCTGGGCTGGATTCAGAGTTTTGCTCGCATAGTAGATGGAGTGAAAGATTTTATTTCTCCTTTTCCCCAAAACAGCTCCAATAGCTATGTCACTCGCATCGCACATCAACTCCAAGAGTGTTGATAAGCGATAGAGGAACTCACTTCTGCAACAAATTCTTAAATACTTGCACTACTCACGTGTTTGGAAGTTGCTTTAATAAAAAATCGAATACCACTAATAGTGGGGACTGATTATCAGGTATTAATTTCCTTATTAAATAACACATGCGATAACAAAGCTTACATCAATTTTCTACATGATTGCAGATTCATGCTCGACGCAATGGGCCAACCAGCTGTTAGGCACATCTAATGTGAAGGGAAACCAAGTGGCACATACACTGGCAAAATATGGGAGTACCTGAACTCACATACTTATGTTGAACGCGAAGACTCCTTCTCAAGTGAACCACCTTTACTTGTTTTCTTAATTTTCCACTAAAACTTATTAGGGACTATATTGTTAAGATCAATCGTATGCTATAATAGCACTTCTTAATTTCCTGGTGAATAATAAATTTTCATAGATTAGCAAAAAAAACTATGTTAACCTTTTTTCCAGTTATCGTACCAAATAAGTTACAATCTTTAAAACATTGAGTCATATGCTTTAGCAAGAACAGATGCTGCAGTAAACATTTCCAGATAAGCTAAATCTGAATTTCTAATTGTATCAACATCCCCCAATTTTTCTTTATATTATATCCACCAAAAAAAAGTTATGTAATTTGACCATCTGTTCTTCCCGCTCGAGTTTTGCTTCTCTAGAAAAAGATGAGAGTCTAATCAGAGGCGTATCCAAGATTTCAAAAGCATGAGTGCACCATGAGCACTAGAGACTCGAGTTTTTTCGAGGGTGTCTAAGAAACGCATGGTTTAGGAATTTTAAAGATCAAAACAAAGACTAAAAAAGAGAACGAAAAAAAAAATGTGTAACCAATATAAAAGGGGAAAAAAGAAACAAAAAGTATATTTAATTAGAAAAAGCAGCGGAGCATAGGGATTTAGCCCTATTTATCAATTAAAATATAATTTCAAAGAAGAAAAAGTACGGGATCGAACCCCCGACTAAAAAGCACTCTTTTCCAATGTACTGAAGTGTTCACTTGAGCTAGGGTTTACCCATGTTAATTTAAGTATTGAGTTGAAATTTATTAGTACTATACATGATTTCGAGGGAGGAGATGGGTTCACGTGAACCCGCCCCTTCCCATGTGCATCCGCCCCGAGTCTAATGAATACAAACTATTTAGAAAGTATCACAACAATTCCCCAATCCTAACTAAGTAATTCCTCTAAAATCCAATGAATAACAACGATTACTTTGAATCAGCTTGAGAATTTTGTTTAATCATTTACCCGAGGGCCTTCAAGACGAATATAATCATACATAAGTCCACTCCAGGGGCTTGAACCTCTACTTTGCTTAAGAAATATAACATTTTTTCCAGTAGCAAGAAGAGATCCTGGGACATTTATACTATACAACCAATACAAGCCATGAATTCCATGTCTTGCAATCGCGTTATCCTTGCCTATCAACCCTGTTGTGAAGTTAGGAACATGATCTGCATTTTCATCGTTTGCTCGAATCTAAACAATTAAAACACAGAGTTAGTCGAAAAAATATAACAGATACTTGAGGAATTTGCGACTATACAAAAAAAGGGGCAAGCCGGTGCACTAAGCTCCCACTATGCGCGGGTCCGAGGAAGGGTTGGACCACAAAGGTCTATTGTGCGCGCTCTATTTTCACGGCTTGAACCCATAACCTCCTGGGCAGCAACATCAGCCGCAACTATATAAAGAATGTGAAAATTTATTAGTCCATACTTGCAATTCAGCTTCATTTATTGAAGCCAATGCTAGCTGAAGTGTATAATTTGAGGACTTCTCCACCTCTTGAAGATCAAACACAATTTGCCATGTTGTTGGTATATATGTTTTATTCCCTTCATCACTGTTTGGCAAAATATTACAATCAAGATTAAAACAATAGAATAGGGCAGAAAACAAACATGCAAATTATGGCATACTACCTGTTATAACATGAAAATATCATGGGTTAGCCAGTTTTCGGACGAATAATCGAAAAATAGCCAATGTGTTGCAAAGTCATTGAAAAATAGCCAATGTGTTGCAAAGTCATTGAAAAATAGCCATTGTTTTGCTGAAACATGAAAAGTTCCAACATAATATGCGGGATTATGGAGCTCCTGCGTATAAACTATGTTGGAACTCCAGCACATGGATAGTTACAATATAATATATTGAATTATGGAGCTCCTGCATATAAACTTCCTGCCCATTGTGTTGTAACTCCAGCACATTATGCTGGAAACTTATAGGTAAAAAATTCGAATTCTAGCATATATATTATGCTTGAATATTTCCAGATTTTTTTAGGGTATTTTTGTTCAGATTTTTTCTTTAAATGAAAAAATGGCTAAATTTTGATTACTTTTGAAACAATGACTATTTTTCGATTACAGTTATAAATCTGACTATTTTTTATTTTTTATTAAATTACCCCGATAGTTTAAGTTAATTTTATCCTTCTTTAGGCATTATCACTGCAATAATATTTGTGAATAATAAACAAACTAAAGGAAAAAGGATGTTTTAGACATACTTGAAAGTATATCTATTTACATGAGCAAAGAACCAATCTGTTTGATAGTTGCTTGATCCAACAGTGTAGATTAAATCATCATTACGGTATAGTTCTGTATAACGATCCCATAATCCATATTGCCTAAACCTGAAAATTAAAACAAACAGAACAAGTTTTGATTGAGTCAAGAAAAAAATAAGATGCATAATTTAAATGAAGTGTTGACTCACTTTTCTGCGTAATGTTCGATGTATAACTGGTTCTGAAGTCTTGGTTGTGGATTAGGAATGAAGAATTCTGCAGCAGTTCTATCTGGAATTCCTATTTCCCACAATGTTGGTCCATTCCTTGGAGGGTTATACACTAGAGTTTGTAGCCTAGTTCTTGATCCTGTTTTTACATATATAGCCATGGTAGACATGTTTTGAAAATTATTAGCACTATACCAAAAGTGTGAAAATCAAGGTAAATTAACTTTGTATTTTATTTAATATGTATCCACTGTCTGTTTGTCAAGACAAGAGGGATTACTCTGATTGTAAGCAACCCCAACTTCCAACCAAGAGATTGTGGGTTCGAGTCTCCCCAAGAGCAAGATGGGAAGTTCTTGAAAGGAAGGATGCTGGGTTTCTATTTGGAAACAGCCTCTCTACCCCAGGATAGGGGTAAGGTCTGCTTACACACTACCCTCCCCAAACCCCACTAAATGAGATTATACTGGGTTGTTATTGTTGTCTGTTTGTCAAGCGAAAATATTTAGACTTATTATCGGTAGTTACGTGTAGTTAATATCTTTTAAGTGATCCTATATTGCTAAACAAAATTATAATGCTAGTATAAGAAGTTAAATTGAAGGAGAGCTTTGACGTAACTGGTAAAGTTATTATCATGTGACCAGGATGTCTCGTGTTCTAGCCATAGAAATAGCCTTTTGGTAAAGGATGCGTACAATAGACCCTTTGTCGTTCGGCCCAACTCGGATCCTGCACATTGCCTGAGCTTAGTGCAATGAGCTGTCCTTTTTTAGGGTAAGAAGTTAAATTCATCAACTTTATCAAATGTTGATTTCAGGGGATCAAGAGTCATATTATGCATTATATATCATCAGATTCGAACTCCTAACCTATCGGTTAAAAGTAAAAGTACTGTTTCAGAATTCGAGCCTAAATTTTTATGCAAACCTGGAGTAATGTTGATGTAGTTCTTGGATTTGTAATCACCAATAAATCCAGGAACCCAAGCATACAAGCTATAATTGCCTGGAATGATATTTTTAATCAAAAAATATCCCTCGTTATCTGTTTGAGTCCAAAATTGATAACCCTGAAGAATAACAAAAATCATGTATTGGTGAAAAAAAATTAATGCAGCTAAATTTAAAAAAACAATGCTGTTAAAAATACTTGAGAAAAAAGAAATATACAAACCTTATTTTCAATTTGCCATGACCCTACATCTCCAGGTGCAGCCAACCCAATGAAAGAAGAATTTGCTATGATAAGTCTTTTACTTACATAGCTGCAATAAGAAACTTGTAGCTTGTTAATAGCTAGTATAAAAATAAACATGCATCTTGTTATACACTAGTAGAAAAATAGTACTTAATAAGTTAATGTACCTATCGCTAACGAGTAATCTGCCACTTACAGTACCCCGTTGATCAACTGCAACAAAATCTTGCGAAAGAGGGAAATCGTATGGCCAATTTTCGGTTTCTATTAACATCTGTTCACATTAAAGTCGAGTCAGATAATTAAGAAGAGACCTTTTACTATTTTTAAATTGGATTGCTCTCCAAATATGTCGCTGGCCCGTGGGAATCCTCCATCTTCTGATGGTTCGAGCACGCACTCAGCATCATTTTCGGAGAGTTCGAGCAATATACTATAATAGAAAAGTACCTGTTCCTTTGCATCTGACCATAGTGTGAGAATATCTTCATCTTCGGATGAGACAGAGTTTAAGTAGATAAAAACAGGGCCAAAAACCTTTTTCCAGGGCTCTCCATTTCGAAATCTTAGTGCTAGAATATCTCCAGCATAATGTGTGCTGAAGAACATCTGTTACATCAATTGTATGGACATATGAGTTTATATTTGCTTTCAAAATTCATAGTTTTTACCTAAAACTTATGAAATGGGGCATTGGAGCAACGGCCAAGTTGTCTATGACCTATAGGTCACGAGTTCGAGCCATGAAATCAGTCATTGATGCTTGCATCAGATTAGGCTGATGGACACTGCATGGATACGGAATACTTTGTGTACTGGGCTACCTTTTACTTAAATCTTATCTTAGGTGGATCCTTCATTTTTCTTGACATATGAGATTACATTGGGTGGAGCTAGAAGCGCGAGTACAGATTCTGACCAAACTAGTAACTTTTGCTCAACTACTATATTTGTGTTAAATTTTTTATTTAACACAGTTAGTAATATCTGAAGTTGTCGTTCTAAATTCTAGAACCCAAAAATTTAAAATCCTAACTTCGCCACCATTTACATTTGCTTTCAGAATTCATAGTTTTTACTAAAACATAAACATGGATTCTTCATTTTTTTGGACGTACTCCTGACTATGTAGTGTGATACTGAACTGATTGTACTTTTGAAATGAGTTAAGATTTAATACTTTTTGAAAATTATAATAGCTTTTTACATAAATATTTAAACCATTTGTCGAAAATACTAAATTCGATTGAATTCACATCACAAAGGCTACATTAGTGCCGATTCCCGGTGTTTTCCATGTAACATTGGCTAAAACCAAAAATTATGTTTTTCTTATTTTTCAAGAAATGATATGATTTTTGTTCGTAAAATTTTATAGCATCATTTCAAAATATGGATTAACAAAATAAAGGATATATAATCTACATATGATATACTTACAGACAGAGTTATTGGGCCGGTGTGAGAAGTGAGGTCTTGTTTAACAGGCCCACCTGTTCTGAACTCATTACTAGGTGTAATCATCCAAAATCCAGTTCTTGGATTTGGGCTTATCCACCCATGGACCCGATTATCCTTGTCTTCAAGGGAGTATTGATATTTATCATCCACCTAGATTAAAAATATATATAGAATAATTAACTTAAATAATCATACACCCAATTGCTTAAAGTAAAAATAGCTATAAAAAATATATTATATATTTAATCCATGTATAATATAGTCAGACATCTCTACAATAGTCATCCTCTAACACTTTACTATAACAACCAAGTTTTCTTTGAAGCTATTCTTGATATTATGGTATAATATATATTCTTTATAATAACATTTTACTATAATATTAAAAAATATTAAAACAAACAAGATTATTATAGAGAGATTTGACTGTATATGTATAACCATATATAATAAATGTAGAATTTATGTATCCCGGCTAGAAAAACTAAATAGTCAATATGCTGGCTATTTGTGCAAAGAACTAAAAATATATTAGCAGCAATAAGACTAAATTTGAAAGGGAAAAAAAGATTGTATAAGAAGTGTGTGATTAATTTAAATTCAGAATATATTCAGAATAATCATGAAATTTACCTCTCCTTTTAGGAAAGAATTAGTTGGGCTTGTAAGAACTACAGCTTCTGGATAATCAAGTTCTCGGCCCATTTCTCGATCTTTGGCTGTAGGCATTATCCTCTGACTTTCATCTGAAATAGCCATATATGGGAACCTGCCCAAAAAGTTAGCCAACTATTTACTTTACAACCATGGCCAAAACTAAGATAGTAATACTAGAACTAATTTGAAAAACTTTCCTATTAAAATTTCTTTTTAGTGATTTTGGAGCAATAAATAAAAGTTAAGTAACCATCCAGGTTTTTTCTTTTTCAGGACTTGAACCCGACTAATCCGGATTTGCACACTCACGTATAAATACATATACACACACAATCAAAAGGAAATAAATAGAAAAAAACATAAGGCCACTAATAAAAGGCGAGCCTTGGCGTAACTGATAAAGTTGCTGTCATGTGACCAGGATGTCACGAGTTCGAGCTATAGAAATAGCCTTTTGCCGAAATGCCGGATAAGATTGTGTACAATAGACCCTTGTGGTCCGTTCTTTCCCCGGATCAAGCATATAACTGTTACTTGTTACATACAATTTTTCATTAAGCTTGAAAGCCATTCTTCCTTGGTAGACATCTATGTCTGGCCAACCTTCCAAGCGTTCCAAAATTGCGTAGGAGTAAAAGCCACTATTCCCCCGGAGAATTATAAACCTACAAGAATTAAACAAAATATTAGTGAAGGAAACACCTTAATTTAACATTACTTTTTCTTGATTTTGGCATTTCAAATGCTGAAAATTGCTCTCCTCGAAAAATATGTTGTGTGCTACATTATTTTGCGAAATCATTTTCTGGCATATGGTTAGATATAAAATTACGTAATACTATAATATCCAAAAGGTTGACAACAGTCAAGATATTATTCGAATCAAGTGATCTGTATAAAAAATTAGGAAGAAATTCAAAAATAACCAGATTTTCAAGCGGTAACTGAAAAATAGCCACAGTTTCAAAAGTAATCGAAATTTGAGCATTTTTCATATAAAGATAAATTTGAACGAAAACACTGTTCAAAATCCGAAAAATATTCCAACATAATAGTGGCTACTTTTCAATGACCGGAAGTCATTGAAAAGTGCTCCAATCTCCAGTATATTACGCTAGAAGTTCATACACATGTGCAACAATCTTGAGTATATTATGCTGAAATTTTTCGTGTTGCAGCAAAATAGTGGCTACTACGTAGAATACCAAAGGGAGTTATTCATGTTCAAGCAAGTTTCAATAATACCATTGTCACTGTTACAGATGTACGGGGTCGAGTAGTTTCTTGGTCCTCCGCCGGTACTTCTGGATTCAAAGGTACGAGAAGAGGAACACCGTTTGCTGCTCAAACCGCAGCAGCAAACGCTATCCGTACAGTAGCAATGACTTTGCAGATGCTAGTTAATTACCAGTCCAAAGATTGACTAGCCCGTGCTATTTTTGCTAAAAATTAAGATACTAGTAGAGCAAAATGCCTATAGATTATGATTTGGTTAATTTAAAGTGACCAAACACAAAAATGTAAATTCATCAATTTTTATTCTTATTTTTTGTATCGTACCGATTACCGAATAGACTTTCTGTGATCAACCAATATTTGGCATTTAAAATTTCTGAGTGAGAAAATAAGACTCAAAAAGGTTGATATTAATGGTAATTAATATTTAAGGAAAGATTAAAAGACTTACACTGCACCTTTTGTCAACATTCATAGAAAGATTTGAGGCATTTAAAGACTTCCATGTCCTTGTGAATGAAAGCTCAACTTGATTTTCATCTTGCACTATAACCTCAAAGTTCGTCCCTTCAAGTCTACAATTATAAAATTGGAAACACTCATCAGTTTCTCATATTCACTAATTGAGGCTAAATTTTAAACAATTCCAATATAGAAATCCAGAAAGAAAAAAAAAAAACTTACTTGTCATAGATGATCCCTGGTTTTTCGGCTTTGTTCCAAACAATATCCCAATACCTACAAATATTTTGTTTAAATTTTTCAACTTATGACAATATATGGTGACCTAGAAAAAGTGCAAAATATATAGATGACTACCATCAAGAGGTGTGGTGGGATGAATAATATCCCTCATTTATTAACTAAAGATTTCGAGTTTGAGCCATAGGTAAGAAAAAGATACCCGTAGAGAACGCTTCTGCATATATGGGTCTTACGCGACGTGAATCCTGATTAGTTGGGATCCCAATGCAAATATCGAAAACCAAAAAGTATAGATTGCTTAGAAGACTTAACGTACCCTCTATTATTTAGTTTATTTTCATTTTCCAATAAATTATCGATGCCATTGTATTGTATAGCAATGACCATTCCCCCAGGAACAGAAAATGTAATGTTGAATAGGCCATTATCCACTAACACCTGCGAAAGGGGGAAAAAATTGTACTAATTAAAAGCATTTAAATTATTTGAGTAAGGTGAAAAAACCAGTAGAATAAGGTGGTAAGAATTATTTTAGAGGTTATTACATGATTATTCAATTTATGTAATTTTACTGGAGGATATAAGGATTGCAAGTCGGCTTGGCTATTCTTCTTGGTAATTCTCCTGAAAAACAAATACAGAAAACCACAAAAAAGGCGGATCTAGAATTTCTTGAACATGAGTGTACAAAAATAAAATAAATAAATAAATATATATATTTATTAACTGGAAATTCACCTCTATTCCTCTAGGTAAATAACATAAAATTCAATTAAGAGCACCATTCAATTTCTTTGGCATATAAGTGCCAACAAATAATATTAGACCAATTCTAAAAAAAATATATATGAAATACCTAGTTTGACGGAGAAATTATGGGTTCATGTGCCCCATAATTTGGACTATAAATCCACCCCCGGTGATACGAATTTTGATACGTTAATTTCAATTTACTCTAAAAGTTAAACCACAAAATAGAGTTGTTACCACAATACTGCAACTTTAGTCCCATCTCTCCTAATTTATTGAGCTTTAGTAACTTTTTAAAAACCACTAAACATTTTACGTTTGGACTCCTAATAAACCACTAAACATTTTTGTTTGTTTTTCTATATGTTTCTTTACTGGAAAAGGGTGTGGGACCCATATATTAATAGGTTAATTATAGTAGAGCATAATGACTTTAAAGCTACAAAGCATTACTTAGGAATAAAATAGCATATAGTAGTAATATTATTTGGAAAAGAAATTAAAGACATACCTTTCCGTAAGCAGAAGAAAACTTAGTCATGCGCCCATCAATGACGGTACTAAAAGTGGGAAAAAGACAACTTGTGTGCCTTGAACTTAGAATGTCCTAAAGTGAGAGGTGCACATGTAAATGGCAACTCGTTGGAGACCACTAACGGTTGTGGTGATGAGGTGGTGAGAATCCGTCCTTCTTGTCTTAGATTTATGTTTAATGAATTAAGATATCTTTTAAGATAAGAGTGGTTGTTCTGATGGTAAACAACCTCCAATTCCAACTAAGAGATTCTGATGGAAACAGTCTCTTTATCTTAGGGTAAGGGTAAAATCTGCGTACGCACTATCCTTTCCATACCCCGTTAAGTAAGATTATACTGAGTTGTTATTGAATTAAGTCATCTTTAATAAAGAGCGTTTTTTCTCCAAAGTTGGATTTCATAGCGCGAGTCTGGAGTAGTTGAGCTCTAAAGCGAATATATAGGGAAAAAATTGGTTGGAGAAAGGAGAAATATTTTGGATCAAACCATTCTTTTTTCTTTCTGTTTGTCACTTCTCATTTTTTATGTACTTAGCTAGTTTGCCATCTCACTCATTTTGTGGTTAAATTTATCAAAACTCCATTTTTAAGTTTATTCTAAATGAATCCCATAAGTGAAGAAAGTTAAAAGAAAGGAAAGATAAAAAGAAACAAGAACAAGAAAACAGAAAGTCAAAAGCAGAAAAGGAAAAATATGTGAACATTGTCCTTGCCATGACCCTTCAACTACAAGTATAATTGGTACCACTAACAAAGAATGCTACGTGTTTAATCTTTAAGACTCTAATATTGAACCCATGATATTTTTAAATTTATGTGGGTTTTCAAACCTACCATTTTTTACAATTTTAATAAATTTTTATATATAAATTTATGTTCTGCATCAAAAATTATGGATACAAATAGACCAAATGCCACTACTCTATATTCACCCCTGACCACTAAGGTTATCTTCGAACGGTGAGATCTCTCCACATTATTAAGAGGTCTTGGGGTAATGTACTGGAAATAAAAACTTTTTCATAGGAAATTTTTTATTTACTTTTTAGCATATTTATTCGATGCAAATATGAATTAGTGGGAACAATAGGCATAAGGTACACAATATGTAGTTAAAAACAGAGCAGTTTTCTCATATGAAAAAAGAACAACCCTACCTGAAAACAAACTAGCAGACAAAAAGCAAAAGAAAAGAACAAAACAAAATAAATCAGGGGTATTATCATTTTTAATTTGCGCTAGAAACTATTTATATTCGGTATTCGAAAAAATGTATAAAATTTGTATAATTTTTATATATAACATATAGAATATATATTAAAAAATTAATTATTATTTTAAGAATGGTTATACAGTATCATTTTTTCTAAGAAACAATGCAAAAAGTTCCAGTTCTCTATATTTCCACTCATCATCTCAAACAAAATCCAAGAATTCCATTTCCTATAATATGTTAAGCAACTACGAAAACATAAGTTGACAGAATAGTTAACAAGACAACCATAGTATTATATATTTTGCTGATAGTGGAGATAAAAATTTAAACTAAAACCAAAAGAAAGATAAAGAACTGAAATATACCTTGTTGCTGCACATTCAATTAGCAAGAAGAGCTGAAGCAAAATGCCTAACCATCCAAGAACAGAACTCCATTCTCTATTTTTCCCAACTTTATTCATTTTTCCAACTTTTTGCAGTTTTCACTCTCCCTGCAAAGACACCTTAGTATGTCATATTTATACCTCACTTTGAAGTATAATCTTTTGAATGTTTCTTAGAGTTTAATATTCATTGTATGGATGGTATAGAAAAATATTTACGTAATCAGATTACTTATTACAGATAAATCTCTTGATAAGTACTCTTGTTTTTTAAATATCAACAATGAATTAACTTCTTCTTTCCAAAGTTGTCATTAGAGTAAAGACCCGAGGAGTAGTTTATTATATTTTTAATGAGCAAATTAAGGTTAATATGGTCAATTTCATATTGTTAATAATGTTAAAAGATGAATTTCTTAACATGTGTGAATAGAGCCCAAAAAATCACTTAAAATAGACCGGAGAGAGTATTAATTATTAATCTATAAAAATGGTAACTAACTTGCTATCACAAATTAAAATTTACCAATAATGTGAAAATCATTTACATTTTCAGCATATACATAACTTAACAACAACAACAACAACCCAACAAAATCCCGCTAGTGGATTCTGGGAGGTAGTGTGTACGCAAACCTTACCCCTACCCTAAATGAGTAGAGATGCTGTTTTCGAAAGACCATCGGCTCAAGAAAACAAAAAAAAACAGAAGGAGATAATATTAGTATCACCATGAAAATTATAAGAAAAATAGGAACATGGAATCCAGAAGAAAGATGCAAAGCAAAAGCGATAGCTAGTAACCATATATAACTTAAATCCATATATATATATGTATATATGTATATTCTTGAAGAGTGAAGATATACAGAAGAATGTAACGTCAAGACAAAGCAAGAAGCACAACTTAAAAGAAGAAAATATGCAAACCTCTGCAAAGACAAGAAGCAAATGTTGTATGGTTTTTTTAAGGTATGAATTCAAAGGAGGAAAAAGCGTTATAAAAAGTAAAGTTTCAATTCATTTTTTTCTTCAAACAATACTAGGCATATTCTTTCAAGTTTCAACAATGCCCTCTCTCTTGTATTTATAGAGCTAAGCATTTGTTAGGAGTTTGAACTTTGAATAAGAATCATTAATTATAATTCTTTAAGTTAAGATGGTAAGTACCAAATTCTTTTCTTCTTTATGAATTTCTGTAATCTGAGAAAGGAAGACCCCAACATCGCATATTTTGCGGACTCTTTTACCACCTGACTACAGTTAATTAATACTCATTTCGTTCACTTTTATTTGTTCACTTTGTACTTTTTACGGCCCTTAAAAAATAATAATTGTAGTATGTACTTTACCATATAACCCTTAATAATAATAGCATTTAAAAAAGTATTGGTAAATAATTTTGAAAATGAATAATTAATGTAAGGATAAAACAAGAAAAAGAAATTGTCTTTTCTTGATTTGCTAAAATAGACAAGTAAAGGTCAAAATATTTTTTTAATATAGTGGACAAGTAAAAGTGAACAGATGAAGTATATATTTTTACCTTATTTATTAGTTAATCATGATAAAGCTATATTGGTTTGGTGTAAACACACCATGCGCATGTAAGTTTTTACTCGAGGCGTCATTTTTATGTTCTAGTTAAATATGGATTTGAAGTATTACACCATGAGCTTCAATGTTTGTACCCTACTATGGTCGTCGGGTACATCTGCACGAAGTACTTTCGCCGGAGCATAAATTTATGTGTAAAAAATTCACTAAAATTACAACAAATAATAAGTCTGGACACATAACTTTAAAGATACAATGGGTTGAATGGTAAAAATTCTTAAAAATTTTGTGGGTTAAATTTTTAGATTTTTTAACATTCACGAAATCTAAATTCTCCTGTATCTGAATATAACCATTATTAGTTCCCAAATAAATGTATTCCGTAATTGTAGCTGATTTCTTGCTCTCAGTTCTGCTTATAAAAATAATGCAGTTGGAACTTTAATTTGTAACTTGTCAAAAATGTAGTAAGTTGTTCGGTTAGGTTAGTCTAAAGTTTGACAATAGTTACCTAACACCTATATGTTTAGGACACTGAGCATATTGGACTAAATTTTTAAAAGGATTTAACGTATACTCCCTCCGTTTTATAATATGTGTCATGATTTTTTTGTGAACGCCATTTAAAAAAAAGAATTGACTACTTCACCTTTATTAAATGTTTTAACAATTTATGTGTCATCTGATCTATCAACAACATTATTCATATTTTTACTATATGTGAATGCAATTGATTATTAAGGATAAAAAAGAAAAAACATAATCAATTTTGTCTTGAACTTCTAAAAATGACAAATAATTTGAGACAATTATTTTTATTAACCACGACACATATTATGAGACGGAGGGAGTATATACTTGGTGCTGTAAAAAAAAATTATATTTTTTCGTATTTTTGAGCCGAAGGTATATCGGAAAGAGTCTCTCTATCCTCTTAGGGTAGGGGATAAGGTTTACGTGCATATTGTCCTCTCCAAACTCCACTAACAGAATTTCACTATGTAGTTGTCGGTGTTGTAAAAATAAATACTCCTAGCTAGCCTGTGTGAGAATATAGCTTAGGTCTAAAAATAACTAACGACTTTTATCTCTTTTATAATGCCAACTCATAAAAATGATGCTCGTACTTTGAATTTCCTACACCTACATCATTTGATTTTCACAGTCTTGTTATTAATAGAGATTATAATCCACTAAATGATAGTAGTAAATTTTGGGAAACCTAATAACCTTGGTCTTTGCTGTTATAAGACTTCGTTATTCAAGAGCAAGGTCTTCTTGACATAAATATGTTCTCTTTTTACTGTTTTTACGCATATTAGCTGGTGATTTTTTTCTGGTTGAATTTGCTTTGAAAAATAAAAAGAAAGAAGATTGTTTGTTGAGGTTTGCTTGGTGTATGGGTAAAGGTTCGTCCCTATCTAAATTTAAAGCAAAAGGAGAAGAGAACCAAAAGCGAAGGTTGAAATATAATTTTACTCATTATAAATGTAAAGTTGTCAATTAACAAAAGCTGTTAAATACAACATTACTTTACTCTTGAAAATAACAACATAAATGAAGACCAACATGCACTTACAATTTGGGGAAAAATGCACTTCCACTTTGTTAATTTTAATCCATTTTCACCAAAACTTTTCCACATATAGATCGTCCCCTCTCTTTTCAATGCCAAAGTTCTAACTCTACCCCTAATTTTGTTGATAATAATTTTTGTCACGACTCGAATTTTTCACCATTGGGATTGTGATAGCGCCTAACATTACATTTGCTAGGCAAGCCAACGTTAGAACAATCTACTCCTTTTAACAGTTTAAATTAGATATTAAAGAAGAACTGAAATAACCTGAATAAATTTAAAGTAACAATGCGGAAGCTGAACTAGCCAAATATCTATTACAATTCCATAAACCTGGTTTCATGAGTGCGCGAACGACTAGAACAATGGGTCTGAAATAAATAACAAGTTGTTCGAATGAAAATACACAGCTAAATAGACAGAGGATGGAGACTCCAGAAGTTGTGGGCGCTGAAAAGTCGTACCTCAAGTTTCCGTGAATGTCTGATCCGAGCCCGCGAATAACCGCCTCTGGGACTGCTTCCAAAATCTGCTTAGTGTGCAGAGTGCAGTATCGGTACAATCGACAACATGTAATGGTAAGTGCCGAGCCTAACCTCGATGAAGTACCGAAAAACAACGAAGCTCAAGAAAATGAAACGTAAAGGTTGTTGTGGCGCGCAGCCCGATCCCACCAGACATCACATAATCCTCCCTTATTCCACCAACACAATATATATATATATATATATATATATATATATATATATATATATATATATATATAGCAGCGTGCAACCCGATCACACCATATATCAATATCAATATTGTAATTCACCATATCAATCCACCCTTATTCCACCTGTTGCGGCGTGCAACCCGATCCCACCGTGTGTGTGTGTATATATAT
>MU751254.1:23848-35325 GCA_026770625.1 Nicotiana glauca
ATATATTCACCCTTATTCTACCATATCAATCCTCCATTATTACACCTGCTACGGCATGCAGCCCGATCCCACCATATCAGTACCAAACAGTCAATGTACACAATCAAATCAACAGGCAGCTAAATCACAATGCCTTTACGATAAATAAATACCAAACTGAATCAAGAAAAGGAACCTTGTTCAATAGAATCTACATAAATAATACTACACAGCGAGACTAAACCAGCAATTTACAGTTAAAAGGGACAAACAAGTCAAATTAAGCAAATAACAGGGATTAGGGCAAACTATGAAAAGAGATAACATGGTTAACATAAGAAAATATTGACTAACACGTAGCAATTAAGCATGGAAAACATTTAAAGCATGTGACAGTTAAGATATGAGGGAAAACAGTTAAGGAAAAACAATAAATCAGGGGGAAACCAGATAATTCGGCGGCGTATAAGCACTCGTCACATTGCATATACACCCAATCACATAGAAGTCAAATAACACAAAGTCTGAGGGTTCCTAATTCCCTCAAGTCAAGGTTAGACACAACACTTACCTCGCTCCAAAGGCCACTCAAAGATCAATCACAGCTTTGCCTTTCTAACACACCTCCGAACCAACAATATCCAGCAAATTACCAACCAAACATTTCAAAATAAACATTAGGAATTACCCACAATTGATAAGAATTCAATTTAGGTCATTATTGAAAAATTCAACAAAAGTCAACACCCGGGCTCGCTTGGTCCAACCCTGAAATTCATACCAAAACCCGATTACCCATTCATCCCCAAGCCCACATATGTAATTGATTTTGGAATCCGACCTCAATTTGAGGTCTAAATCCACCAATTTATCAAATCCCTAGTTTTTACCCAAAATTCCCCAATTCTACCATGAAAACCTTAGATTCTAGGTTGAAATCTTGTAAAATAAAGTGAAAGATTGAAAAAAACTAATTTAGAATCACTTACCTATGATTTGGGGAATACAAAAGTCTTTGGAGAATCGCCTCTTGTGTTTTAGCTTTTGAAAATTTGAAGAATGAATCAAAATCCCGCCTAACTTCACTTTTACACAGTTACAGATGTCGCAAATGCGAGAAAGGTATCGCAAATGCAAACCTGTCGCATTTTTGCTTATGTCGCAAATGTGAACATATTGTTTGCAAATGCGGAACTGGGATCGCGATTGTGACCCCCCTTCTTCGCAAATGCGAATAACCTCTTCCCCAGACCAACTTTGCAAATGCGAATATTTTCTCGCAAATGCGATGCCTGCCTGGCCTAGCTACTCTTCCCATTTGCGGTGAGTAGGTCGCAAAAGCGAAGCACTCATGCTTGCAAATGTGAACTCTGATCTTGCAAATGTGAGATCAGAGGCCAATTCCCAGAAATTGCAGATATCAGCAATGCTTAAGTCCATTTTCATTCTGTAGCCTATCCAAAACTCACCCGAGCCCTCAGGGCTCCAAACCAAACATGCACACAAGTCTAAAAATATCATACGAACTTGCTCGCACGATCAAATATCCAAAATAATACGTACAACTACAAATTTAGCACCTAATCAAATGAAATTCTCAAGAACACTTTGAAATTTCTATTTTCTCAGCAGCACGTCTGAATCACGTCAAACCAACTCCGTTTCTCACCAAATTTCACAGACAAATCTTAATTATTATAATGAACCTGTACCGGGCTTCGGAACAAAAATAAAGGCCCGATACCAATAAGATCAAACATCAACAATTTCTTTAAAACCATTAAATTTTCAGACTTACAATTTTTAACAAAAATCATAACTCGGGCTTGCTACCCACGAATCCGATTTCGGGTATATGCCCAATTCCTATATTTTTATACGGACCCACTAGGACTGTCAAAATACGAATCTGGATACGTTGACCAAAAATGTTGACTGAAGTGAACTCAAATGAAGTTTTTAATCAAAAATTCCTATTTTTATCAACTTTCAACACAAAAGCTTTCTAATTATACGCCCGGACTATGCACGCAAATTGAGGAGGGATAAAATGAGGTTTTAAAGGCTTCAAAACACATAATTTGGTTTTAATTCATAAGATGACCTATCGGCTCATCACATTGTTCACCTCTAAAACAACCTCACGTCCTCGAATGGACATAGAAAAGTACCTGAGCTGGGAAAAAGGTAGGGATATATACTTCGCATATCGGACTCAGAATTCCAGGTAGCTGCCTCAACAGGATAACCTCTCCATTGCACTCGAACTTAAGGACAACTCTTCGATCTCAATTGACGAACCTGCCGGTCTAGAATAGCTACCGGCTCCTCCTCGTATGTCAAATCCTTTTCCAACTAGACAATGTTGAAGTCTAACACGTGAGATGGATCGTCATGATACTTCCGAAGCATGGACACATGGAACACTAGATGGACCGCTGATAAAATGGGTGGTAATGCAAGTCTGTAAGCCACATCTCTCACTCGATCAAAAATCTCAAAAGGCATGATGTATCTAGGGCTCAACTTTCCCTTATTTACAAACCTCATTCTACCCTTCATGGATGTCACACGCAACAACACTCTCTCTCCGACCAAGAATGCAACATCACGGACCTTACGATCGGATAACTCTTCTGCCTGGACTGAGCTGTGCGAAGTTTATCCTGAATGATCTTAACCTTATCCAAGGCATCCTGTACTAAATTTGTACCCAATAACTAAGCCTCCCCCGGCTCAAACCATCCAACCAGCGATCGACATTGTCTACCATATAATGCCTCGTAGGGGGCCATTTGAATGCTCGACTGGTAGTTGTTATTGTAGGCAAACTCTGCAAGTGTCTAGAACTGATCCGAAGAGCCTCTGAAGTCAATAACACTTGCGCGGAGCATATCGTCCAATATTTGAGTGCCTAACTCACGTTGTACTACCCTCCAGAAATGCGAGGTGAACTACGTTCCTTGATCAGAAATAATAGACACGGGCACACTATGAAGACGAATGAACTCACGGATATAAATATCTGTCAACCGCTCTAAAGAATAGGAAAGTGCCACAGGAATGAAATGTGCTGACTTGGTCAGTCTATTCACAATAACCCAAAGTGCATCAAACTTCCACTGAGTATGTGGGAGTCGAACAACGAAATCCATAGTGACCCCCAGGAAACCACTCAGGAATCTCAATCTTCTTAAGCAAACCACCAAGTCTCTGATGCTCGTACTTTACTTGCTAAAAATCTAGACACCGAGCCACATATGCCACTATGTCTTTCTTCATTCTCCTCTACCAATAATGCTGCCGCAAGTCCTGATACATCTTGGCGGTGCCCGGATGAATAGAATACCGAGAACTGTGGGCCTCCTCTAGAATCAACTCATAAAGTCCATCCCCATTCGGTACACAAACACGACCCTGCATTCTCAAAACTCTATCATCTCCAACTGTGACCTGCTTGGCATCTTCGTGTCACACTGTGTCCCTAAGGACAAGCAAGTAAGGTTCATTATATTGCCGCTCCCTGATGCGCTCAAACAACAAAGACTGAGCGACCGTAAAGCTAGAACACGACTGGATTAGAAACATCCAACCTCACGAAATGATTGGCCAAAGCTTGAACATGTAATGCAAGTGGTCTCTCACCGATTAGAATGTACGCAAGGCTTCCATACTAGCTAACTTCCTACTCAAAGCATCTACCACCACATTGACCTTCCCAGTATGATACAAGATGGTGATATCATAGTCTTTCAGTAGCTCTAACCACCTCATCTGCCTCAAATTGAGATCCTTTTGCTTGAACAAATATTGCAAACTCCGATGATCTGTGAATACCTCACACGACACGCCATAAAAATAGTGCCTCCAAATCTTCAGTGCATGAACAATGGCTGCCAACTCTAAGTCGTGAACAGGGTAATTCCTCTAGTGAACCTTTAGCTGTGAAGCATATGCAATAAACCTGCCACTCTGCATCAATACCGCACCAAGTCCAATAGGAGATGCATCACAATATACTGTATAAGGTCTTGATCTTATAGGCAATTCCAACACCGGCGTCGTAGTCAAAACAGTCTTGGGCTTCTGAAAGCTAGCCTCACACTCGGCTGACCATCTGAATGGGGCACCTTTTAAGGTCAACCAGGTCAACATGGCTGCTATAGATGAGAACCCCTCCACAAACTGACGGTAATAGCCCGCCAATCCCAAGAAACTCCATATCTCCGTAGTTGATATGGGTCTAGGCTAGTTCTTGAGTGCCTCAATCTTTTTAGGATCCACCGGAATACCCTATGTTGATACAATGTGACCCAAGAAAGCAACTAAACTCGACCAAAACTCACATTTTGAAAACTTAACATATAACTGGATGTCTTTCAGAGTTTGAAGAACGATACGACGATGCTGCTCATGCTCTTCTAGATTGCGGGAGTATATCAAGATATCATCAATAAAAACAATCACAAAGGAATTCGGATAGGGCTTGAACACCTGGTTCATCAAATCTAGGAATGTTGTTGGGGTATTTGTCAGCCCAAATGACATCACTAGAAACTCATAATACCCATACCGAGTTCGAAAAGCTGTCTTAGGGACACTCGATGCCCTAATCCTCAACTATTGGTAGCTAGACCTCAAATCAATCTTCGAAAACACTTTGGGACCCTAAAGCTGATCAAATAAGTCGGTAATCCTCAGCAATAGATACTTGTTCTTGATGGTGACTTTGTTCAACTGCCGATAATCTATGAACTTCCTCATCGACCCATCCTTCTTCTTCACAAATAACACAGGCGCACCTCAGGGCGAGACACTAGGTCTAATAAAGCCCTTATCAAGCAACTCTTGCAACTGCTCCTTCAATTCTTTCAACTCTGGTGGGGCCATGTGATAGGGCGGAATAGAAATGGGCTGAGTTCCCGGAGCCATGTCAATACAAAAGTCAATATCCTTATCGGGTGGCATCCCCACCAGGTCTACAGGAAATACCTCTGGAAACTCATGAAAAACGGGCACGGAATCCATAGGAGTAACCTCCACAAAAATCACGGACATAATCCAAATAAGCTAGACACCCCTTCTAGACCATGTGTCGAGCCTTCATATAAGAGATAATCCTGGTGGTACAATGACCAGGGGTCCCCCTACACTCTAATCGAGGAAACCCCGGCAAGGCTAAGGTCACTATCTTGGCGTGACAATCCAATATAGCATGATAAGGTGACTATCATTCCATTCCAAAAATGATATCAAAATCAACCATATCGAGAAGATGAAGATCTACGCTAGTTTCAAACCTCCAATAGTAACCACACACGAACGATAGACACGATCTACAACAATAAAATCTCCCACATGGGTGGACATATTTACAGGAGCACTCAAAAAATCATGGGACACAACCAAATATGAAGCATAATAGGACGACACGTATGAATATATAGAACCTAGATCAAATAGAACTGAGGCATCTCTACTGCAAACTAAAACTGTACGTGTGATAACCGAATCAGATGACTCGGCCTCTGGCCTGGCTGCAAAAGCATAACATCAGGGCTGGACCCTACCACTCTTAACCATATCTCTAGGACGGCCTCCTATTGGTTGGGCTCCACCTCTATCGTCCTTGCCTCTACCTCTAGCGACCTGGCCTCTACCTCTAACGGCCTGACCTCCACCTATAATAGCCTGACCTCTACCTCTGGCTCCCTAATCACTACCTCTGGCTAGTTGAGCGGGAGGTGATATGACCGGTGTCAAAATCATGGCACGAGAACTCTGCTGTGGCGTGTCGCCCAATAATCTCGGACAAGTCCTCCTAATATGCCCATAACCACCACACTCAAAACATCCATCCTGGTATTGTGGCTGCTGAAACTGAGACCGACTCAAATGGGCTGTTGACCACGGTAATAACTTTGAATATGAGGTGCACTGATAGAAGCTAGCGGTACACTGTAGGTTGGTTGCCCAGAATGTGACATATAATGACCACGACTCCCCGAAGCACTGTGGGATGTCTGAGGTGCTAAATGATATGGCCTGGGAGGATGGCCCCTACCAAAAGTACCCTTGCATCCAGACGAGGCACCACTAAAACCACCTGAATGACGAGGTCTCTTGTCATATCCCTGACCACTCCCCTGAGCTAGTACCATCTCAACTCGCCTGTCAATATTTGCTGCCGCCTAAAAAGAAATCTCGCTCCCAATATCCTTAACCATCTGCAATCTGATAGGCTGAGAAAGTCCCTCAATAAACCTCCTCACCCTCTCTCTCTCTCTCTCTCTCTCTCTCTCTCTCTCGGTAGGAAGTAAAAGAATAACATGATGGGCTAGATCCACAAATCGAGTCTCGTACTGAGTGACATCTATCAAACCTTGGTGCAGATGCTCGAACTACCTCTGATAGTCCTCTCTCTGAGTGATAGGAAGGAACTTCTCAATAAATAACTGACATAATTGGTCCCAAGTAAGAGCAGGCGACCCGACTGGGCTTGTCGACATATAATCCCTCTACCATTTCTTGGCGGAACCCGATAAATAAAATGTAGTAAAGTCGACCCCATTGGTCTCCACTATCCCCAGGTTCCGTAACACATCATGACAGATGTCCAAATAGTCATGGGGATCCTCTGAAGATGCGCCACTGAATTGAACTGGAAAAAGCTTGGTAAACCTATCCAACCTCTATAAAGCCTCAGAAGACATAGTTGATCCATCACAGGTCTGTACTGCAACACCCGACAGAACTGCCCCCAGTGGTTGGGTTGCGGGAGTCTGAAACTGGGGAGCCATATGCTCCAGAGTGTGAGTAGTAGGAGTCTGGAATCCTCCCCCTGCCCGAGAGACGATTGGTGCCACAGTAAATGTGTCGGTCTAAGCAACACTCTCCATAAGGCCCACTAGACGGACCAAAGAATCCTAAAGCATTGGGGTGGCGATGAACCCCTCCTGGACCTGAGCTGGTCTGACATGCACAGTCTAGGTTGGAACCTCCTCATCAGACTCTACTTGAGGCTCCACTGCTGGTGCTGCTGCTCCAGCTCAGGGATGAGCTTTGCCCCTACCTCGGCCTCTGGCACGACCTCGGCCTTGAACCCTACCCCTTGTAGGAACTGCTGTTGAGGGCTCTGGTTGCTGCTCAGCTGAAGATGTGGTGCATGTTCTCGCCATCTGCGAGAGAACAGAATAGAAGAGTTCAATAAATGCTGATAGAATAAAATCGCATAACAGAGAAGAATAAAAGTGAAACAGTTCTTAACTTCATAGCCTCTAAAATATAAGTGCAGATTTCTCCGTACCAATCCTAACTAAGTTTGCTCATGACTCGTGAGACCTATGTAAGTGCTCTGATACCAACTTGTGTCGACCTAAATTTCCCACCACCGGGACCGTGATGGGGCCTAACATTACACTTTCTAAGCAAGACAACGTTAGAACAATCTATTCATTTTAATAGTTTAAATTAGATATTAAAGAAGAACTGAGATTACTTGAATAAATTTAAAGTAACAATGCAAAAAGCCGAACTAGCCAAATAACTATTACAATTCCCTGAACCTGGTGTCACGAGTGCATGAAATACTAAAGTAATACACATATGGGTCTGATATAAATAACAAGTTGTTCGAATGAAAATACACAGCTAAATAGACATAGGATGGAGACTCCAGGAGCTAACGGCGATGAATAGTCGTACCTCAAGTCTCTGCGAATGTCTAATTCGAGCTCGCTAATAACTTTCGTTGGGACCGTCTCCAAAATATGAATAATGTGCAGAGTGTAGTATTAATAAAACTGACTCCATGTACTGGTAAGAATTGTTAGAATTATATAGAAGATTAACTAGACTAGAAGGCTCTAAATGATTAGACAAATGGTCCTGTTAGAAAATAATAAACAAAAGTCGCCTTGCGGCGTGAAAATTGATTGTCCTTAAAGAGCCATCGCCTATATATTTATTTAGGGAAATACAAGACAATTCTCTTCAGGATACAACAAATCCTGCAATAATACTTGTGATTTTCTATGCCAAGTTGGAAATTATTGTGTATTTATAGACAACCAACAGACCCTTTCAGAAAGATGTCTTGTTTCACAAACAGACATATCTAGACATACCCTTTCATAATAGACATAACTATTTATTCGAATTTTGAATTTGAAATTCAAATAAATTTACTTTTCTGTCACAAAATGAAATAATTAACTTTACGATCTGACCCGCCCCGCGCCCAATCACCAAGTCCAAGTCCAAGTATTTGATTATATAATATATAAACTTATAGTGTACTTAATTGCACACACTTAAAAGTATGTGTCCTAAATCAAATACATAAAAGGGACAAGTGCTTAAAAGTCTCCAAATAGGCGTTCTCTCTTCCGATGTGGGATCAATCCCACTTTCCAACTAAAATAACAAACTATCTTACAATCTCCTACTAGTTTGTTATTTAACTTCATAACACTTGTGAATAATAGAAAGAATTTTATATAGATTTAAACTTTCCTTTAGTGTAAGTACTTTAAGGTTTTGACATTTGGTATCTTAAGATTTGAATCACAACTCCTTGTACCAAAACCAAAAATATCACACACGCAGCGTTTGCTAGCAGATTAGAAAATTCATTATTCGCTTTAGCATGTTTAAGGTCGTGTGCTCATCCTGAGTTCATGAATATTTACAAGATCAATCCTTTAAATATTGCTAGAAGCGGCACCACTTCATTATTCATATAGGTGGAATTAACTACTATGTTCCTGTTACTCCAGTCATTAATAATTCCATAAGATTAATCAACCTTTTCATGTAATAGTATGCACTTTGGAGTTTGTATTTATGCCCATCTTATAACAAGTATTTAACAACTCCTTAACCCATCACACAACAGTAAGTAGTACAATGGAATTAGGGCTCATAAAGAGGAGATCGGTGCTTAAACACAAGTAACTTATTACTACCCATTGAACTTATATTGTTAGAGTGTATACTAACTCAAAGTACGGTTTCCATTACTTGTATTTGATTTAAGGGTCTCGGCTCCATCCCTTCACAAGTTTGTTGTACTACATCTCTACCCAATGTCTTTGTAAGTGGATCCCAAATTCTTATTTGATCTCACATATATTATATCTATAGCTGCATTTGTAATTGATTCTCTTATATAAGCATGTCTCAAGCTTATATGTCTCGATTTTCCTTTGTATATTTTGTGAGCAACACACATTGTAGCCTCACTATCATAGAATATGGAAATGGCTGGCATAGGTTGTGGCCATAACTTTATATCAAGTAACATATTCCTCAGCCATTCTGCTTCTTTTCCAGCAGATGCTAATGCAATGAATTCAAATTCCATAGTAGAATGGAAAATACATGTTTGTTTATTGGATGCCCAACTAATGGATCCACCTCCTAGAATAAATATCCATCATGATGTGGATTTATTATTATTATTATTAACACTTGTAATCCAACTTGCATCAGAATATCTGTGACGACCCGGCCTGTCGTTACGTGAGTTACCACCCCGTTTTCCCATATTATGTTTCTCTATGATTAAATATCAATATTTGAGTTGATCGGGTAGAGTTGGATTGGTTTTAGTTGGAAATGAGGCACTTAGCCTTTTGGAAGGAAGCTTGTTTTGGAAAAGTCAACCGGAAGTTGACTATATAGTTAGAGGGCTCGCATGTGAGTTCCGGTGGTTCCGTTAGCTTCGGGGGTTGATTTGTGACTTAGGAGTGCGATCGGAATTGAATTTGGAGGTCCGGTGTAGAATTAGGCTTGAATTGGCGAAGTTTGAATTTTGGCGGATTCCGGTTGATAGGTGATATTTTGATCTGAGGGCCGGAATGGAATTTCGAGAGTTGAAGTAGCTTCATTAGGTGATTTTGGATATGTTTGCAAAATTTTAGGTCATTCGGACGTCATTTGGATGAGTTTTTGATCGAATGTGAGTTTCGGAAAAATTTGATAAACTTAGGCTTGAATCCGTGGTGAATTGAGGATTTTTGTATTGTTTGATGTGTTTTGATGATTGGAATAAGTTCGTATGATGTTATGGGATATGTTGGTAATTTTGGTTGAGGTCCCGGGGGCCTCAGGTGAGTTTCGGATGGTCTATCGGGAAGTTTGAGACTTGGTAAAATTGCAGAAATTGCAGCAGCTATAGCAGTGAGAAATTGTTCACTGCGATCGCTAGGGTAAGGACGCGATCGCATGGAAGGTTTTTGGGAGCCTGAGTTTTTGTTCTTCACGTTCGCAGCCTGGGGCTCGCGTTCGCATAGGTCAGCAAAAATGTACTATGCACTCGCATCATAAGGGACGCGATCGCGTAGCTTTGGAAGACAAGTCAATGCGTTCGCATGGCCAACGTCGCGTTCGCATAGAGTAATTTTGGGTATCGCATAGAGGAAATAACTGGGCGAACAGTGGTCTTTTTATAACATTTCATCCGCGAGGTTTAGCCATTTTCCACCATTTTTGAACCACCTTAAGAGCTCCTTGGTAGAAATTGAAGGGGATTTTGATGGGAATTGATTGGAGGTAAGTCTCGTGGCCTAGAAACACCATTTTATTGAAGATTCATACTTTAATTCTTAGAAATTTGGGTAAAATTTGAAGAAACTAGGGCTTGGTTTTTGGAATGTAAATTTTGAATTTGAAGGGGCATTTGAACTCCGATTTTGATAAATTTTATATGTACGGACTCGTGGTGAGACGAGGAATCCGGTGATATAAATTTCGTAATTTTTCGAGAACTGGGCCCGGGGCTCGGGTTTTGCCAACTTCGTGTTTGTGGCTATTGTTCGAGTTCTTTCAATTGGGTCAGGTCCCATTAGCTTATTTTAACGTATTCCTTGTGGTTTTGACCAGATTCTACACTCGAGGAGGTCGATTTGGGTGGGAAGTGCAAGGCGAGCTAGGATTTCGGCCGACTTGAGGTGAGTAATGGTTATGAATGATGTACTGAGGGTTTGAGACCCCGTATTTGCACTATATGGTGATACGTTGAGATGAGAAACGCGCCGTATGATGAGCATGGTGATGTTACTGCTAGGGATTTGGACCCGGTCCATCCCGATTGATGACTCTGCTATACTTTTGACTGAGACTGAGCTTATATCCGTATATTTTGGGCTAGTTGCCACGTTTGGGGCCTTGTGCCGATCTGTAGAACCCCTAGGAGCATGTTGAGCTAATTGACCTCACTTTACCTGTTGAAAACATACTCTCGGCCATATCCTTAACTGTAAAACATAATATGAACCGGTCTTAGCAATTTGCACTCTAAATGAGAAATAACTGGGGTTGAATACCCTGTCTTAGCTGAGTGGGCCCGAGAGGCCAAGTCTATAATGACTGAGAGGGGTCAAGGACTCCATAGTGAGGGTATTTGATATATATATATATATATATATATATATATATATATATATATATATATATATATATATATATATATATATATATATATATATATATATATA
>MU751254.1:55307-66497 GCA_026770625.1 Nicotiana glauca
GTCCATCCCTATTGATGACTCTACTGTACTTTTGACTGAGACTGAGCTTATATCCGTATATTTTGGGCTAGTTGCCACGTTTGGGGCCTCGTGCCGATCTGTAGAACCCTTAGGGAGCATGTTAAGCTAATTGACCTCACTTTACCTGTTGAAAACATACTCTCAGTCATATCCTTAACTGTAAAACATAATATGAACCGGTCTTAGCAATTTGCACTCTAAATAAGAAATACCCGAGGTTGAATACCCTGTCTTAGCTGAGTGGGCCCGAGAGGCCAAGCCTATAATGACTAAGAGGGGTCAAGGACTCCATAGAAAGGGTATTTGATATGTATACCGGATCGAGCTGCAGGCCGCAGTAGTATATACATTTACATATATGGATCGGACTGCACGCCGCAGTAGTATATTATATGGATCGGACTGCACGCTGCAGTAGTATATTATATGGATCGGACTGCACGCCGCAGTGATATATTATGTGGATCGGACTGCACGTCGCAGTATTATAGCGCTTGGGTTGTAGGAGCCCCTCCGGAGTCTACACACACCCCCAGTGAGCGCAGTCGACTATTATTATTGGATCGGGCTGCGCGCCGTAGCAGTATATACTATATTTGAATCAGGCTGCACGCCGCAGCAGTATTAGGTATGGATTGGGCTGCACGCCGCAGTAGTATTGGTAAATTGTCGGACTGTAGGAGATTTTTACCAGTTTTCCCTGATTAGCTGATCTTTACTGCCTTTACTGTTGGTTATAGAATTGTGTAGTGTTCTTACAGGATTTCTTATTTTCAGTTGTTATTTATTGTTATTACTCACTGAGTTGGAGTACTCACTTTACTCCCTGCACCTTGTGTGCAGATTCAGGGATCCCAGAGGCATAGCTGAGGTTATTGCTGTTGCCTAGTTCAGCTGTCGGAGTCATCGAGGTAGCGGCCGACGTCCGCAGGACCCGATTTCTCCTCTTGTCTTTTCTTTTACTTCCGCATCTAGATTCTTCTTATGTATAGGATGTTGTTCAATTGTATCTAGAGGCTCTGACTTGTGACGCCAGATCTGATATGGGCTATTTTGCTATTATTGTGGTTTCTGCACAGTTTTTATTACTATCAGACTGAGAATTTTGCTTAACTGGTGTTTTAAATTTAATAACTGACAAGGAGCTTTGTAAACTTGGGTTGAGAATGTTCTAAAGGTCGGGCTTTGCTAACAAGGTGTTGGGCGCCATCACGACCGGGGTTTGGGTCGTGACAGTATCCCTCTAATACATTAGGGAAACCATTATCGCAAATGCCCAAGTGCTTTGTATATTTTAAATATCCAAGTACTCTACTTATTGCTTTCCAATTATCATTACCTGGATTACTGGTAAACCTTGAACGTTTACAAATAGAAAATGCTATGTAGGGTCTAGTGCAATGCATGGCATGCATCATACTACCTATAGCACTTGCATATTTCAATTGTGCTACTGCTCTTCCAGTTTATGCAGTTAGCTTAACACTAAAATCATAAGGAGTATTATACTCCTTTATTCCTAAATGACTGAATTTAGTAAGGATTTTATCAATATAATGTGCTTGTGACAAATTTATTCGCTTGTTATCTTTAAAAACTGAAGTTAGATACTTCTTGGTCTCAGTAATTCGTCGTAGATTCGTACCAAAAATCAGCATATCATCGACATATAAACAAATTATTACTCCATATTTTTTTGTAAATTTAGAGTAAATGCACTTGTCTGCATAATATAAAATGTACGAACCCATTTGATAGTATTACACTATCAACCCTTTCATGCCACTGTTTAGGCGTTTGTTTGTGACCATAGAGAGATTTTATCAATTTACAAACTTTCTTCTCGTTTCCCGGAAGAACAAATCCTTCAGGTTGTTGCACATATATTTCTTCACTAAGGTTTCAATTTAAAAAGGTCGTCTTAACATCCATTTGATGTATATAAAGATCATAAATAGAGGTCAAGGATAAAATGACTCTAATGGATGTTATCCTTGCAACATGAGCATATGTATCAAAATAGTCTATGCCTTCCTTTTGAGTGAAACCTTTTGCAACTAATCTTGCTTTGAAGGTTTGGACAAAACCATCTGTATTGTACTTTCTTCTAAAGACCCACTTACAACCTATAGGCTTTGATCTAAGGGGAAAATCAACTAAAACCCAAGTGTTGTTGGTTATAATTGAGTCCATTTCATAATTAATGGCCTCTTTCCAAAAATCAGCGTCTCTAGAAGACATTGCTTCTTGAAACGTCTTTGGGCCTTCTTCAACATTCAATACAATAGGAATTTGATTGCAAATATTTGTCCTATATCCTTCAACAAGAAATACTATAGACTGTAAAGAAATAAAATCAAATCCAAGATATTTTTGTTTTCTTGTTCTTTGGCTTTTTCTTAGTTCTATTTGCATATCATCACTTCTTTCTTTATTTCTAATAATTTTAGAAAGTAATAATCTATTTGGTTCAATACGTTTTCTATTTACATAAGTCATTTCTTAAATATTGTTATTTATTAATCTATTTTCGATAAATTTAACATGTATAGATTCTATAATGACATTAGATTCTAGATCTAGCAGTCTATATGCTTTGGAGTGTTGTGTATATCCTACAAAAACACTTTTAATTCCTCTAGGACCCAAATTTTTTCTTTGATGGTAATGTACTCTATAATAGGATATACATTCCCACACTTTAAAATAATTTATATTTGGTTTTCTACCATTCTAAGGCTCATAAGGCGAAACATGCATACTTTTTGAAGGCACTCTATTTAAAATATAACATGCAGTTAGTAGTGCTTCACCCCATAAATTATATGGTAAATGTGCATTAAGTAATATAGCATTAACCATGTCCACCAAAGTTCTATTTTTTTCTTTCCGCCAACCCATTTTGTTGAAGAGGGTAAGGGGCACTCATTTGATGTATTATGCCATGCTCTTTACAGAACTTATTAAATTCGTTAGGAAAATATTCTCTGCCTCTATCACTTCGAATAATTTTAATTTTCCTACTCTTTTAATTTACCATAACAGACTTGTATTCTTTAAACTTTTGAAAAGCTTCATCTTCAGTTCTAAGTAGATAAACATATGTAAATCGAGAGAAGTCATCTATAAAAGTAATAAAATACATAAAATATCTTTTGCCTCCTCTAGTTAATTCTCTATTTAATTCACACAAGTCTGAATGTATTAAATCTAATAGTTTTGTGGATCTTTCAACTTTACAAAATAGTTTCTTTGTCATCTTTGCTTGTATGCAAATTTCACATTTTATATGTTGAGTTTTACATGAGATATAACCATTTTTGGACATATAATTCAAGGAGACAAAATTAAAATGTCCAAGTCTAGCATGCCATAAACAAGAATCAGACTCAATGTTATAAGCAGAAACATAATTTATTTCATTAACACTCAATTTGAACATGCCATTACAGTCATAGCCCTTTCAAACAAAGACTTCATTCTTAGACATTATTACATGATGAGACTCAATACTATCTTGAAGCCTTTCTTTAACAGCAAAGCAGCGGACATTAAGTTTTTCTTCATATCAGGAACATGATACACATTCAGTAATGTCAAGTTATGGCCGGATGTGAAGTTAATCCCATTGCTTCCTTTTCCAGCAACATCTTCCGCAACATGGATTCCCATCAAGACTTGTTCAGAATATTTCACTTCTGCACATGTCTTGAACATCTTCTTGTCATAACAGACATGAATAGTAGCACCCGAGTCTTGCCACCAAACTTGAGTATTTGTAGCAACGGTAGCCATATTCAATTCGGTGACCATACCAATTTGGATTGCGGAAACCATGGCAATCAGTCCTTGGGTAGAATTTTCCACTACGTTTGCCTTTAAGAATTTTCAGATTTTTCAATCTTTCTAGTTCGGTTTTGCCTACATTGAAATCTATTCCTGCCTTTCTATATCTACAATCCCGAATCATTTGGCCTTTCTTCCCACAGTGATGACAACTAAAGTTCTTTCTCTTTTTAAAAGAAGACTTTTTGAAAACTTTTAGATTTTTGTTCTCACTTCCTAAACCATTCTGACTGACAAAATTGATTGCGAAACTCGAGGAATGACTAATAGCATCACGAGCACGAGTCTCACTTTCAATTGGAATGTGAGTACAAAATTGTTCCACAGTCATTTTATCTATTGAATGTAGGATTTTCTTTCTATAGTCATTCCAAGAGGAAGGAAATTTTGAAAGAATAGCACCTATTTGAAGTGCAATAGGAATTTTAACTTTAACATCACTTAGTTTTGATACTAAGATTTACAGTTCATGAATCTAATCCATTATAGGCCTAGTATCAACTATTTTAAATTCAAAATACTGCAAGGACATGAATTTGTCGATACCTCATTTTTCATTTTGGTATGCAGTTTGTAGAGCAGTCCAAATCTCCCTTGACGACTTAAGATTGCAATAGATATCATAGAGTCGATCTTTCAAGGTATTCAGAATATGACCGCGACATAATAGTTCATCATGTTCTCGTTTCTTCCTTGACTGCATCAGAATCTTTTGTTTTAAGTGTCATAAATCAAAGACATGAAAGAGACAAGTGCGTAAAAGGCTCCAAATAGGCCTTCTCTCTTCCGATGTGGGAACAATTCACTTCCCAACTAAAATAACAAACTATCTTACAACCTTCCTTCAAGATGTAAAATCGCAGTCAAAGATAATATTGTTGAAATTTAAGTGTTAATTGTTGACGATATTGTAGGATGGTTGAGATTCTATTATCCTTAACTAAAATTTCGAGACAGAAGGATATGTTCTTGGTAGAGTCCCTTTAATGGGTTACCCAACACGAATTCGAATTAATCGGCTATGCGACATGAATCCGAATAACAATCGACCTAATGGGTAGATAGGCAGATACATGATTTGAAATTTATGAATTTCTATGACGACCTCAAGTAAATATACAATAAGCAATTGGGTTCACAATCAATTATTTATGAATATTTAATAAAAAATTTAATATATATGCAGGATATGTGCAAAAAGTACTTGGTTCACGGATCCGCCCCTTAATGGGTATCGAATTGTTAAATAAAGAAAGAAATTTACGTACATAATAGAAAACATGAAGGATCCATAAAAAAATTGGGTCTTAGTTCTCTATAAAAATATATTCTTTAATTTTTGATTCCCCATTTAGTATAATTTGGGCAAAAATAATATTGGTCAGTAGGTCGAAACAAATTGTATTTGCTGACCAAAAAGTGATATATATATATATATATATATATATATATATATATATATATATATATATATATATATATATATATATATTATTTCTGTGGGTGACTTACATTTTTCATAAAAAATTTCTCTTAAAGAAAAAGAATGTTTTGTGGACCATTAAGTGATTATGCGATTAATTTACAGAAACAGCCAAAAAGTAATTGATAACCCACTTAGGAGGTACAAAAAGTGCAAAATTGAAGTTATAATGAAGATGAGGTACACAATTCTTTTTTCAAAGATCATGTGATGCCCAACAACTATATGGTCGGTCATTTGTGACAAAATTCTACATAGTGGACTCCCTCACTTTTTTCATTTTTGTAGCTAAATGTATTACAGTAATAGCCCCTTTCTTGTAAAGTTTTCCACGATGAAGAAAAAGGTTGTTTGGATAACATAAAGAAATGATTAAAAATTATGGATTAGTTTCAAGAAGCCTGTTGTGCTGAACATTTGATAAGTTAGCTGTGCTTGTTTATCAACAAAAAAGTTTAAAGTGGTTGTGGGTGCTGCTATTGATTTATTTAGAATGCAGCTCGATTAATTAGGATTTGCATCGAGTAGGTCCATTAAAGAATAAAATGCTCTCTGTCATGCAGTTCTCCATTCTCGAAACTCGAACTCAAAATTTCTTATTAAAGATAAAGAAATCCCAATTAGGGGCATCCGTAAAAGTTCAAATACGAGTTTGACTGAACTTTTATTAAGAAATTCATTAAAATATACAAATATTACCTAAAAATGAATGGAATCTAGAAGATCGGAGAAAACTAAGGCCCAAAACAGACTGCGTTTTGGGGGCAAAGTGTGCTACTAGCTATTTTTAAGTCTTGCTATTTAAAATATATTCACAACTTACAATATATTTGATGATTAGCCAATTCGCCCAAACAGTACGACTAAGTATCATGATCTTTTGTATCATAAATTGGAATTTAGGACTTAGTGTCCTAATTTTTTAAGCTGTTAATTTGTAATTCAGGACTAAGTGTAATGAATTTTTGAACTGTTAATTTGAAATTCACGACTAAGTGTCTTGAATTTCTAAACTGCTAATTTAGACTATAGGACACGATTGAGATTTAAACTTCAGGATGTCTTGTCTTGATGTTTGGATAAATTAGCTAATTTTTAAATAAATTATAGACCGTGAATATATTTTAAACAATATGCTTAAAAGTGGCTAGCGATCATTTCCACATTTTGGGGGACAGGAACCATTTGATGAGTGACATGGCCCAAGCTCGTAGAGTTACACGCAGATTTCGGCGCCTAACCAAGCAACAAAGGCCCAATATATTTAGCTAAGAAAAAGAAATAATTATGTAACAAAATTCTAAAATCTAAAAGAAAATCAAATGTAAACATGAACATAACTTGAATAAAAAAGAAATTAAGAGATCGTTTGTTAACGTATTAGTTTTATGAATTACATTATGTGGTTTGTTATGTGTAGTCGTCGTGACTTTGGTTTTTGTAGGTGTATCAAAATGACGGAGGTCGAAGGGGCTATGCGTAAGATGTGCAGGGAAAGAGCGACTGAGCTAGATGAAATTTCGCTAGAATTTTGGAAGAGCGTGGGTAGAGCTAGCTTGGAATGGCTCATGTTGTTGTTCAACAGCATCTTTATGACGAAGAAAATGCATGAGGAATGGAGGCGGAATACGATGATTCTGATGAATAAGAATAAGGGAGATATTTAAAGTTGTAACAACTATAGGGGTATCAAGCTGCTGAGCCACACTATAAAAGTTTGGAAGAGAGTGGTGGAATTGAGAGTGAGGGAGATCGTGTCTATTTTCAAAAATCAATTCGGATTCATGTCGGATCGTTAGACTACGGAAGCCATTCATCCTTGTAAGAAGGTTGGTGGAGCAGTATAGGGAGAGGAAGAGAGACTTACATATGATTTTCATTGATTTAGAGAAAGCACACGACAAAATTTCGAGGGAGATTCTATAGAGGTGTTTGGAGGCTAGGGGTGTTCTGGTGGCTTACACTAGGGTAATTAACGACATGTATGATGGAGCCAAGATACGAGTAAGGATCGTGGGGAAGGGATGGGGGATTCAGACCACTTTCTAGTTATGATGGGGTTTCACTAGGGTCGGCTCTTAGCCTATTCTTAATTGCATTGGCGTTGGACATAATGACGCGTCACATTCAAGGGGAGGTGTCATAGTGTATGCTATTTGCGGATGATATTGTTCTGATTGACGAGATGTGAGGCGGAGCTAATGAGAGACTGGAGGTTTGGAGACAAACCTTGGAGTCTAAAGGTTTCAAGTTGAGTAGGACCAAGACTGAGTACTTAAAGTGCAAGTTCAGTGACAAAATTGAGGGTGCGAACGTGGACGAAAGGCTTGATACACAAGTCATCCATAAGAGAGCTACTTTCAAGTACCTTGGTCTATTATCCAAGGAAATTGAGAGTTTGACGAGTATGTTACTCATCGTATTTGAGCGGGATGGATGAAATAGAGACTCGCATCCGGTGCTTTATATGATAAAAATGTGCCACCTAAACTTAAGGATAAGTTTTATAGAGTGGTTGTCAAACCTACCATGTTGTATGAAGTTGAGTGTTGGCCAGTCAAAAACTCTCATGTATAAGACAAAAGTAACGAAAATGAGGATGTTGAGATGGATGTATGGACATACCAGGATGGATAAGATTAGAAATGAAGATATTCGAGACAGGCTAGGAATAGTCTCAGTGGAGGACAAGATACGAGAAATGGGGCTTAGGTGATTTGGGTTGTGAGCACGTGATTTTTGCTTCTCGGAAACTACTCCAAAAGAAATCGAAAAATAAAACAAGTTACCTTCGGGTACAATTTTGAGAATTTACGGGACGTTTTGGTAATTGTTTGGTCCGTAAAATACTCACCTTGTTGTAGTTAAATAAAAATACAAAAGTATATGTTGCATGCATTTAGGAGTTAATTGTGCATTTTTAGAAATTAATTAACCATAATTTGGTTAAAAGAAAATTACAAAAATATGCATTTCATGTCTCGTCATTGTGTGATTTTTTTTTTCATTTGTGTGTTAATGGTTGTGAGTAGTAATTAATATTTGTGTGATTTTATTTATTTAATTTATAAATTATTTAGGAATTTTTGTTAATTAAGAAAAAGGAAAGGGTTGAAATTGAAAAGGATTCGGACTTGGGCTCCAAAAATTGAGACCAAAACTAGGCCCAATTCCATGCCAGACCCGGTCCAAGACCAGGTCTTTCAGAGACGCCCTCCAAACGACGCCGTATTGGCGTCTCTATTTCGAGCCGTTGATCAAATCAACTGGGCGGCCCAGATCAGGCTTCCCTTTAATCCAAACGACGTCGCTTTGGTGCGTCTGATCTAAATCGTCCATCCTATCTCATCCAACGGCCCCAGGCTTTCCCAGATACCCGACCCGTTCCCGTTTGAGACCGACCCAATCCCAACTTAACCAAACGACACAGTTTCCCCTTAATGAAAAGATCCTGGCCATCGATCTCATTTCATCCAACGGCCAGGATCAATCCTCCCATCCACTATATAAGCCTAACCCCTTACCCCGCCCCCTTATCCAAAACACCCCCCTTCCATCGTCTCTCTCAGAGACGAACCAAACATTCCCCAAAACCCTAGCAGCCGCCACCCCTCCCCTTCACCGTAAACCTGGCGGCAACGATGCTGGTGACCACCAAACTAACACCCCTACAGCACCGTGACCCCCTCAACCCAAATCCAGGCTCAGTTTACTTCAAATCAACCTCTAGCTTCGATTGAAGATTCGAGCCAGACCCTAATATATCCCAATCCACCCCAAATTCACACCAGTCACTCCCCTGACCTCCCTCATACCCTAATCAACGGTGGTTTCGTTCGAATCTAGGTAGAACCCTTCGAGCCCCAAATCGGCATGTATGAACCCTAGAACTAAAAACCATGGGGGTCTGTCCAATTAAAAGAGGAGTTGGGGGCTAATAGACCTTAATCGAGGTGTTCTCAGTTGAGAAAACCATGGGGGTCTGTCCAATTAAAAGAGGAGCTGGGGGCTAATAGACCTTAATCGAGGTGTTCTCAGTTGAGAACACTTCGATTAAAGTCCATTCGACCTCAAAGTGGTCGGGTCCAAGTTCGAGCCTGGGTCAGCTTTGTTCTTAAGTGTCTGAGGTATTCTTCCTTCCTTCTGTCTTGTTTGGTTTCTGTTAATATCTGTTTACATGTTAGTTTAGTTCGTTTGATTTTTCTATTATTTTTCTTTCAATTCTGTCCATCTTCAGCAGACCTTTTATTTGGTCGATTTCTTCTATTTGTTTGTTGATTATATTTATTGTGATGAACTATGTGTTTAACTTGTTTAAAGTCGTCAAGTAGTTAGTTCATATTTGATTCCCTGTTTTGTCCCAAGGCCATGAATTAACATGTTTGTTTACTATGTGTTTGTTGTTTGTTGTAGCTCGTATAGTCGATTAAATAAGTGTCGTCAACTGAAATCACTTGAAAAACTAGAGAAGCATGAGTTTGCTCATGTCAGTGTAATTACTAGCATGTTTCTCTTGTCTGTGCTAAGGCTTCTATTGATATGCCTTGTTCAGTATTGCTTCGATCTTTGCTTGCCTTAGCCGATGCCTTGATCAGTTGGTTTTGAGTTGGTCAGGATTGGTTCCCAATATGACCAACTCAGGCCATCTGATTAAAACCCCTGTTTGATTGAGCTCGAATCATTGATTGAACCTAAGCTGAGAATTGGATATATCTGTAGTAATCTAATAGTTCAACCTGAAATCAGTGTTAAGTGTAAGTTTATATAGGTTGTAGCTTCAGACTTCTAAGCTTAGGATTAGGCAATAATAACAGGGGATTGAGTGGAGACCATGTGTTGTCAGGCACGCCTGAATTTAATATTCAGGCTGCCTATATACTTTGGAATTAAAAAATAAAATCAGACATTTAGTAATGGGGTTCAGGGAATAACATGGGAGGAAATATCTGTTAATAAGTGTTAATGCTCCTAAGAGCTGGAAAGGCAGTGAAGTTTGGGTATAAAATGCAGGGTAGACCTTAAGGAAAAGGGGGGATTTTTTTGAGAGAAAAGTCCAGAGAGAGAGATAGTTTAAGGCTGGAATTTTACACTAGGGTTCCAGAGTTTAAAAGCAAAAATACAGGCTGGTCTTTGAATTGGAAAAGGTCAGTTTTATTCTAAAAAATATAGAGTGTTAATGCTGGAATTCTTACTCTAAGAGATTCAGTTAGTTATTGAGTGTTAAGGCTGGACCTTTAAAATGTAGAAAGTTAGTTTACTTCCATAGAATCTAAGCAACAAAAATCAGTGTTCTGTGGGCTTTTCCTGGAAGTTCTTGGTTGAGTACCGTTTCATTGAGTTTGGTTTCCTGCTTGGTTTTTATCTTTCCTGGGATTTCTGCTACTGTTGGATACTCGTTTTACTGGTTGTTGCTCTACTGCTGTGTTGCTGTGTTGCTGTGTTGCTACTGTTGTTCATCCACTGATCTTCCACTTCTTCTTTTTGTCTTCCAAATACCAGGTACACAACTGATACACTGGTTCAATGTAAACTGAAATATGAAGCATGAATGAAAAATGAAGAGTTGAAGTTGTTTTGAATTCCTTTTAGTTGTATATTGAACATTAAGTTGTATACATATAATAGTTCATGTCTTTTACTAGAATCATGTAGGTTAGGGCTATGTATAACTGAATAATATTCTGTAGTAGTTTAGTTGTAAACTTCCTCCCTCGTATGCTTAGTTAAAATGGATTGATGTTGTAGGAACCATGTTCTGTTGTTTCAGTATTATTTGTTAAATAGTATATCTCAAAAGCATGTTAGGCCCTTTAGACTATTTCTAAATACCCAATAGTTAC
>MU751258.1:12463-27307 GCA_026770625.1 Nicotiana glauca
CCATACCCGGTCGTGATGGCGCCTCTCGTGAAGACAAGGCCAGCCAACTAACCCAATTCGTTTCTTTAACACTTAATAAACATAAATAGATGGAAAATTCAAGTTAAAGAACATTAATTATCAAAATTATAGCCTAACTCAGCCCGACCGGGGTGTCACAAGTCACGAGCATCTAGGAGGGTCTTTATTACAATTTCAAAGTCTATAAAACATAGAGTAAAATCTGGAAATCATGAAGAAGAAGAAACTCGGTGCCGCGAACGTCGGCGGTCACCTTACTTAGCTACGATAACAATACCTTCAATCCGCTATTAACCCTCTACCGGGTGAACACTACCTACAACTGCCCGCGAGGTGAAAAGAGTAAAGTGAGTACTTCCAACTCAGAGGTAATATGAGCGAATAATATCTGAGCGATAAGAAAACACGTATGAGCACTCCAAAATGCTATAAAAGACTGTACAACCCTTTGAAAAAAATAGTAAAACCGTAACACTGTGAAAATCCTTTAGAAAATCTCAAGCTCAGCTAAAAATCTCTTTTTCAAAATATCCTTTTTCCAACAGTCAAGCATATGAATGCAATATCAGATAGTGCAAGTCGGCACATAAATTAGCCCCTTGGGCACAACACTCCTTAACATGTAACACCAGGGTATCTGGTCAACAAGGCAAGTAATAGGATATATGCCAATGATATGTGAGTGCTAAAAGTCATGCCACGTAGTACAAACAGGAACGAATGCATGAATGCAATACAATGCACATGACCGCTGCGGCGCGCAACCCGATCCATTTAGGTACCCGCGCTCACTGGGGGTGTGTACAGACTCCGGAGGGGCTCCTAAAGCCCAAGCGCTATAATACTGCGGCGTGCAGTCCGATCCACATACTATATCACTGCAGCGTGCAGTCCGATCCACATAATATACTAATGCGGCGTGCAGTCCGATCCATGCATGTATATGTATATACTGCTGCGGTGTGAAGCCAGATCCATATCTCAGTCCAGAAAATGCAATTGAGTCACTCGGGCAATGTCAAGTAATAGCTTTTAACTCAAACATTAGTAAATGCAATTTAAGTCTTTAAACTTTAGCAATATGACTGCACATTTCAAAACAATGTTTTAACTCAGGACTGAAATCACTTAATATGCTAAGTGTCATGAAAACAGTGATAATAACCCCTACAGGGTTCAAATAACAGGCACGAAGCCCAAACAATGGCAATCAGCCCCATTCAAGATAGCATCTAGCAAGTTTCGGTCAATTATGCAGTAAAATCCACAACCGGGACGGACCAAGTCACAATCCCCAACGGTGCTCTACCCCACGCTCATACCTGGTGTGCAAGTCACCACAATATAGCATTATGATGTGCAAATCCGGGGTTTCAAACCCTCAGGATATCATTCACAAGTATTACTCACCTCGAACCGGTGAAATTCCTCGCTCGCGACACCTTTGCTCCTCAAATTGGCCTCCACGCGCGTCGAATCTAAACAAAACCAGAGTGAATACATTACAATATGCTAAGGGAACAATACCCAATCAAAAACAATCAAAAATCTCGAAACTAGTAAAACCCGAGCCACGGGCCCACTTCTCGAAAAATTACAAAACTCACATTACCGGATTCCTCGTCTTGCCACGAGTCCGTACATACCAAGAACTCCCGAATCCGAGCTCAAATGACCTATCAAATTCCAATTTGAATTATCAGAACTCAAGCCCCGGTTCTTCACTTTTAACCAATTTCCATGAATTTAAAGGTTAAAATCATAACTTGATGATGTTTCTAGGCCATGAGACTTACCTCCAATCATTCCTCCTTGAATCCCTCTTCAAATAGCTCTTCCAAGCTCCAAAATCACTCAACAATGGAGGAAAAATAACATAGGCTCGTGGATGAAATATCAATTAAAACCCTTCTGCCCAGGTCGATTTTCGCTTCTGTGGATTCAATACCGCTTTTGCGGCTTCCGCTTATGCGGTTAACGTCCGCTTTTGTGGACCTTTCACTTTAGGCAACTATCCGTTTCTACGGCCACACAACCGCTTCTGCGGTTACCGCTCCTGTGGTTACCGCTCCTGCGGTCTCTTTCCGTTTCTGCGGACTTTTGCTTAAGGGGCATGACCGCTTCTGCTGTCCAAAACACGCACCCGCGATACCGCTCCTACGGTCAATACTTTCGCTTATGCGGAAACTTCTGAACCCTCACCATTTCTCACCTGCGGAGCTTCTTCCGCTTCCACGAAGCCGCATCTTCGGTCTCCCTTCCGCAGATGCGGAAATACTTGCTGCAACAAAACCAGCAAAACTTCCAACTTCAAATTCTCTTGTTCAACCACCCGAATTCACCTCGAGGCCCCCGGGACCTCAACCAAAAGCACAAACACGATCTATTCCCTTATTCAAACTTGCTCAAATCATCAAAACACCATCGTTAACATCAAAATCCTCAATTTTCATCAAATCAAAGCCTAAGTTTCTTAAAAACTTCCGAATTGCACATTCGATCAAAAACCCGACCAAACGATGTCCGAATGACCTGAAAATTTACAGACATATCCAAAATCACCTAACAAAGCTACTGCAACTCTCGGAATTCCATTCCGACCCTCAGATCAAAATATCACCTATAAACCGGAATTAACCAAAATTCAAACTTCGCCAATTCAAGCCTAAATCTGCACCGGACCTCCAAATTCAATTCCGACCGCACTCCTAAGTCACAAATCATCCCCCGAAGCTAACAAAATCACCAGAATTCACATCCGAGCCTTCTAACTATATAGTCAACTTCCGGTTGACTTTTCCAAAACAAACCTCCTTCTAAGAGGCTAAGTGCCTCATTTCCAACTAAAACCAATTCAATTCTACCCGATCAACTCAAATACTGACATTGAAACATAGAGCAACATAATAGAGGGGAAATGGGGCGGTAACTCACGTGACAACGGGCCGGGTCATCACACCAACGCTTGTCTTTTGACTTCCTTCTGAGTTATATAGGTGATATCGAACTCACTTAACAATATCTGCCATTTAACTAACTTCCCGGTAGGCATAGTCTTCTAAAAGATGTACTTCAGAGGATCCATTCTTGATATGAGGTATGTGGTATAGGAACGGAAGTAATGCCTCAACTTCTGAGTTGTCCATGTCAAAGCACAACAAGTGCAATCTAGCAGAGAGTACCATGCTTCGTAAGGTGTGAATTTCTTACTTAAGTAATATATGGCTTGCTCCTTTCTTTCTATGTCGTCATGCTATCCCAAAACACAGCCAAAAGCCCCATCTACTACAGACAAATAGAGTAGTAAAGGTCTCCTAGGTTCTGATAGAACTAGGATGGGTGGCGTGGATAGGTATTCCTTAATTTTGTCAATAGCCCTCTGGCAATCTTCAGTCCAACTGGTTTCATCGTCCTTCCTCAACATTTTAAAAATGGGTTCACATATTTGTGAGCACGTGATTTTTTCCCTATATGAATCATTTCTAGAAAATTCAAACAAAATGATTTCTTTCATTATTTTACAATTTTGTGGATTTTTGTAACATTTTTAAGTTAATTGTTTGCATTTTATTTGGGCATTTTAATTAGTAAAAATACAAAAAAAATACTTGGCATTTGCATTTAGGATTTAATTTCACATTTTAGGATTAAATAAAAAAAATAAAACAAAGAAAACAACCAAAATGGTTCCTTTTTGCATTTATAGTTTTAATTTGTCTTGGTTTGCATTTAAATTAGGAATTATTGTATTTGGACATTGGGTAATATGATTTTAGAAGTCAGTTTAATTCTTTATTTTCAAATTTTGGCATTTAATAAAATCAGAAAATATAAATACAAAATGAAAAAAAAGAAAAGAAAAAGAAGAAAAAGGAATAAGAAAAGAAAACCATTAAAAATGGGGCTGCCTTAATTGGGTTGCTTTGAATTCGTTATTCTTAGCCCAGAACCGGCCCAATCCACGTCCAAACCCGGCATGCCGCCCCCTAAAACCAAACGACCCCGTTTCATCTTCATTAGATCCTGGCCGTCGAGGATCTTTGATCCAATGGCTGAGAACTGGGGAATTGTTAATACATAAGTGTCAGATTACCCATACCCCTTGTCTTGTCTCTCTCACAAGCCTTCAGAGACCCTAACGTAACGCCGCCGGCCGGAAATCGTCGCTGCCGGCAGTAAGTCTCCAAACTACCTCAAAAATACACCACAACAACTTCTCTTCCTCCTTATTTCCGATATGGGTTCAATTTTCTTCAAATCTCACCCAAACAACTCGAATCTGTAAAACCCTAAGTTTAGTCTCCACCGCACACAGCGGCGCCATCCCCAATCATCACCAAATTTACACCATGGGTTCACCTCCCCCATACATCACGAATCCACACCCTTTTTACTTCAAATGTCCCTCAAGCTGCTCGAATCTTGGATCAAATCCCGGTCCAAACCCTAAAATTCCCCCAAACCCCGTTAAATTCACAATCACGTGTTATCCTCACCTCCATCGTTCCCAATCCATCATTAGTAGACCTCAAGTCTCACCCAAGGTCGTCGAATTTCAAGTTCAGAAGTGGTAGAACCTTAGAGTCTCACAAGTAAGATTTCTTTGTTTTTACTGCCTTCTCTTCATGATAGCTTGAATTGAGTGTTTATCAGTAATTGTTTGATCTCTTCTGTGTTGATTTATTTTGTTCTAATAATTGATAACCTGAGTTTGTTTAGTTTATTTTGTCATAGTTATCGTTGATTAATCCATAGTCAGTGTTATAGGTTTTAGGTTTAAGTTTTCTTTTGATTTTCGTTTCAGTCAGTAAGGTCCTCTCTCACATGACTGATGGTTATTCATGATTAAGTGATTCTGTCTTACTTTAGGCTTTATTCTTGGTTTAATTTTTGTCCTATTTCAATTTTTTGTTGGTATGATTCGGTTTTGGTTACTGGTAATTAGACTATAGTTCAATTTCCTTGAATGGTTGATTTGTGTAGTGGATGAACTTAGTTGGGATTAACAATTTGGTTGAATTTGATTTCCATTTTTTGATTAATTGGTCAGAGTAATTAGTTTAACTTCAGAATTGTCTAGACTGAGTTGAATTTTAGTTCCATGGAATAATTAACCATGGTTATTAACTAAGGTGAAGGGGTAAATTTCAGATTAGATAAAGGGTAAGTTAGGCATTTTAGACAAGAGAATCTTTTAATAACTGAAATGGAACTCCCTAGGACTTTCTAGAAGGGGTTCTAAGTTGAATTCACAAAAATATGGGTAATAACTTAGGCCACAAGTCAGTAAGTTAGGGACTATTTAGTCAAAATCTGAAAATAATTGAGGGACTAAAGGCTAAAACTGAAATCTGAAGGTTGCCCCTCATTTTGCCTATAAAAATGCATGACTAGTGCCTTAGGGAACAAGTTTTCAACCTCCAAAATTCTCCCCAAAAACCATTCCTGCAAATCCGAGCTTCAATTTGAATTTCAAATCCAAGGAAGTTCAAAATCTCTGAACTCTTATAGTTCAAACCTTTTTTTAGATCTTAACTTCTGCCAAAAATCCAAAAACAAACAAAAATACTGTAAAAAATACAAAAACACTGTTACACTGAGTTTCCTAGGCTAATTCCCGGCTTTAGCAATTGTTTTCTTATTGATTGAAGTGTTTAAAAGTTTCTGGGTTAAGTGTGAGTTGAATTTGGCTTGTTCGAGTTGAATTCTGGTTTGCTGAAGATATAAAGTTTCTGGGTTCACTTTCAAGGTCATTTGGGCTTATTCAAGTTGGTTTTGGGTTGATCTGTTAGTTATGGTTGATTTCAAACATTTCTGGATTGTTGAATCTATTTGTGGACTATTTTTGATCATCTGCTCCCTCCTGTTCAACACTGCTGGTCGTTGTTTATTGCTGCTGCTCGTTATTGTCTTAGCTGACTTCTTCTCCTCCATTTCTATTCTATTTCCAGGTACATGTCCTGTAACTCGCGAATTTTGGGAAATGGAATGAAGTGATGCTTATTGTTCTTATGTTGAATGCTCTATTGAATTGGTTCCTATATTGAATTCTCTATTGAAGTGTAGTTAATTTCATTACTCTATTATAGCTTAGTTAGTTAACTGTGGATTGTTTAAAATTGAAAACTCATAACTGGAATTAGCTTATCAATTCTATGACTGTTGTATTAATTTGGACTATAGAGACTATTAATTGACTGATGGATTCGAGGTTTCAGATAGAGTAAATGTTGATTGGAAGTGAAATTTGAACTACAAATTTATGTGTTACACTGTTATAAAATCAAGTAGCCCCATGATATTAAGAATTGTAAATTCGAATTTCAGATTCTGTAGAGACTCTTGCTAATATAACGAAGGTGTAGTTAAGTTGCATTTTGTGATAATTTTGAATTCCGGTTACCTTAGTGTCTTGGATCTCTGTACATGTTTTGAAGAAACTCATTTAGCCTAAACATGATTAAAACCAAAGGATTCAGAACCAAATTGGTAATAGATCTATAGTATTTTGTTGATGGATTTAATTGTTCAAAACAAGGCCAATGACTGCTTGGGCCTGTTAGTAGACTGAATTCGAATTGGTTTGGGCCCCTCTGTTGACGTATGGTTTAGTCCTGATCCGGGACTGCCTTTTCATTTGGGCTTGTACGAAGGCCCATATTTTGGGCAGCCTTCTCATAAGCATTGAGGCTGTTAGTGTAAACCCCTGAACTCGAAGCCGATTTTTGACATCCTCCCATAATAGTATATTGAATATGCTAATTAATTAGGGCCCTTTAGAGACAATATTAAATAGAAAATCGTAGTTGCTTTAGGTTTGCCTTTTAAAAAATAAAACGAGGTGTGCCACGCCAAAAAAAATCACAAAGAGCATGGCCCTCTTTAAATAATTATAGTAAAAATATTTTAGACACCGGGATGTGCCATTTGGCGAATTTCATAGCTTCCTGCAAAGTTAATAATACGATAGTTGCTTTAGGCCCGGCATTTAATAATATTACCTTCTTAAACTCGGGTGCGCATTTATGTGACCCAAATCCAAATCCCAACAAAGTCGAAATATGTCAAAAACCACGGGTGCATTTATGTGATGTGGTTCGAGACGTGTTTTCACGACGTTGCAATTCTCTTTAAAAATAATAATAAAATCAGTTCAAAGTTAAAAAGCACATAGATTAGAACATGTACTAAAATCAAGTAAATAAGCCAAATATGATAGTTGAGCGACCGTGCTAGAACCATGGAACCCGGGAATACCTAACACCTTCTCCCGGGTTAACAGAGTTCCTTACTCGGATTTCTGATTCGCGGACTGTTAAACAAATTCATTCTTTTCCTCGATTCGGGGTTTTAAACCGGTGACTTGGGGCACCATTAATCTCCCAAGTGGCGACTCTGAATCTTAAATAATTAAATCCCGTTTCGATTGTCCTCTAATTGGAAAAACTCCTTTATGCCCTTTCGAGGGTAGAAAAAAGGAGGTGTGACAGCTCTGGCGACTCTGCTGGGGAGACAAACCCAGAACTTTGGTTCAGGGTTTAATAATTCGAGCTTAGAATAATTGTTATGTTTGGCTTTATCTGATTTTCCTACATGCTTCATGCTAAATGTGCTAAATGCTTTACCGCTTTGATATTATCTGAATTGTATACAAACTGTGTTGAAACCCTTCTCTTCTCACCTCCGGGGATGTGCTTACTGGTTGAGACTCCCTATTATGTTAGTGTCATACCTTGAAATAAGAAAGAGGCTCGGACAAGTTACTAAGTCGGATGGCATTTTGGTTCCCGATACGTAGCCCCCTCCTCAACTCGAGTTGTCCGCTCGGGTACACAGTCTAGAACACATACCCAGGTTTTGAACCTAGAATAACTTGACTCATGCCGGATCCCTATTAGGAACTCTTATTTGCATCACGTGCATTTTCCGTAGGTGACTCAACACAGGGGTTGGGTCCATCTAGGACAGGTAACCTGAAGTGAAAAAGATCATCCTGATGCATCTTATGTGTTGCGTGTGCATTTATTTGTCTCGGACTTGCATGCTGACCGGCTTGGGAGTATTTGAAAAATTGAAAAAAAAAGGGAGAGAAATAGCAGTATAGAGAGTTAATTACCTGTTTTAGAAAAAACCAATGTCCAAATAGCGCTGAAACTCTGCTAGATTTTTGAGAAAAATGAAAAAAAGAAAAGAGATTTTTTAGTTTGTTTTTGCCAATGAAAAAGAAAAACAAAAAGAGTTTTATTTTCAAAATAGTTCGTTTGTTTGCCATTGAAGAGAAAATATAAAAAGAGTCTTGTTTTCAGAAATAGTGTATTTGCCAATCAAAAAGAGCCTTGTTTTCGAAAATAGTTAGTTTCATTTGCCCGAACTACGCCAGTTTGATTCTCACAGGGTGTGGGATACGTAGGCAACCCCCATCGGGTCCAACTTTCCCTTTGCAAAAATAGCCAAAAATGTCAAAGTTTTAATTTTCGTCATAAATAAGTCAGGTGACGCCATTTTTGTCAAAAATAGTCGAATGTCCCTAAACGGGCGTCGGAAGGCTGTTTTTGCAAGAACAACCACTTTGGGTCATTTTCAACGGTTAGCGGGCACAACCTTAAAATCTTCTTCCCGAAGTGCTGAAGGGCCGTATCTGCAAAACCGGCTGTTTGTTTTAAATTAGAAATTTGAAAAAATAATAGTGTCATTTTTTCCTTCTAGGTCAAAATAAGTGATTAAATCACCTTAATAAATGTGCAGGATGAGCACGATTCAAAATGAACCTTTCTCAGTCATGAATAAATCCCTCTGGGGTTGCGTCTATGGTGGAACGATCTAGGTAAATAAGGACAGGGCGAAGTCAACAAGTATTTGAAAGGGCTTACCGACTTGTTGGAGATTGCACCTCGGGGAGACATCATCAGAGCATTGGTCACATATTGGGACCCGACACACAATGTGTTCCATTTTTCGGACTTTGAAATCACCCCGACCCTAGAGGAAATAGTGGGATACATCGGAAGTGCTGAGGTTCCATTAAGGCACAAGTACTTGGTCGCCCCGAGAACCGTAGCTATACACAGATTCTTAGATTCATTAAAGATAATCAGGACGGTCCATAATTCGGATTTGGCAAGCGGCTTTTGTACTCCGCACTTCATATACCACATATATGGCCACATAAGCGGGTTCAATAACCCGGAAAGCAAGATATGTAGCAAAGGAAACCGGCAAAAATGGGAGGAACATAGACGTTTTGCTTTTATGGTGGTCTTTTTGGGGCTTTTGGTATTCCCGAGGAAGGATGGAAACATTGACATAAAAATTGCTGGGATCGTCAGCACTTTAATGACTCAAGCCAAAAGTACTCTTGCGCCCATGATAGTAGCTGAAATCTTCCGTGCTCTTACAGCCTGCAAAGCCAGAGGAGACTTCTTTGAGGGGTGTAATCTATTGTTGCAAATGTGGATGACCGAACACCTGTGCCATCGTCCTCAGTTCCTGAGTTATGGGTCTACAGAGAAAACCTATATAGAGGAGTTTTATACGAGGATTAAGGGGGTCAACTTGCCTGAATAATTCACTAGCTGGACATCATACTTTCGGTCCCTCACTACCAGTCAAATAGAGTGGACATTCAGATGGTTGCCTATCGACGAAATCATATATATGCCAGCAGCGGGGCCACACTTCCTCTTGATGGGTCTTAAGAGCATTCAGAAGTATGCTCTGTATCGGGTTCTAAAGCAACTCAGGAGATTCCAAATAGTGCCAAAAGATGGCGATCTTAGTCTCCAAGTGGTTGAGATTGGTCCTGATGGCCAGTTTCCTGAAGCAAGGGTCCGCCAAGTCTGGAGTGAATGTCAATATTTGGCGGCAAATACCTATGTACAGGATCGATCTAAAGGGGAAGTTTCACCTGAGTATCATGCCTGGTATAGAAGGGATGTTGCATTTGGGAGGTCGATCAAAAGACCTCACTTCCAGGATTTTGCTGAATCATCGCAAGAACAATGGGCCTGGTTAGCTAAAGAAAATGAATATAGAGCTAAAATAGGAGAATTGAAAAAGCAAGTCCGAGACCTTCAGTTTGGAAACAGTTTGCAAACTGCAGCCGATGAGGGTGAGAAGAAGAAATTGGCCAAAGAGAATGAAGCCTTACGAGCCCAAATTCAAAAATGAAGATAGTGGCCGCAGATCCCGTCAGGAGTGCCAAAGATGCAAAACTTATAGAAAATCTAAGGCAAAAAGTGAATGACTACAGTTTTGACCTCAACAAAGCAGAAAGAGAATTAGTCGGGATTCGAAAATAATTGGCTAAAAATGCAGAAGAACGAGCCAGTATGGTTAAAAAATTGAAAGAAGAATACGATAATAAGGTCACAGGATTAAGGAAAATGGTCATCGCCACAGAGAACAAAATGATCAAACAGGTAAAAGAATTAAAGATTGAAAGAGAGCATTTCTACACGGCATTGGCACAACTAGAAATGGACTTGCAACAACTCTAGGAACAAAACCAGGTAGCCGAGCAGACTTTGGAGGCCAGGACCCGATAGATAGGGCGGTTGCTTCAGGAAAAGGGCAGAATCAGAGAGAGAACCTTTACCGTTGCTCACCTCATTACTAGGAAATGCCAAGTGTGCGAGAACATGACTCGCACCACCTTCTTTGCATCGGTGATGATATTTATGAAACAGATAATGAGTGACTTGGACAGACTTCAGAGGGAACTTGCATATAGGCCCGCGGCGAGACCGAACGATGTCTTGCGGGCACCAGGAGCTTTAATGTATTCATGATTGTCATTTGAGTCTGTATTTCCTTTTCTACTATAGTCTGTCAGTTGTTTGAGTATGCATTTTCTTTTCGCTAGGAGTCTGTCAGTTGATTGAGTCTGTATCTTCTTTTGAAATAGAATAGTTGACGGTGGTGTCACACCTCCTTTTGGCCCGCGCAGGGGTAGCAAGGAAGTTTTTCCAATTAAAGGACAATCGAAACGGGATTATTTATTAAAGAATCAGAGTCGCCACTTGGGAGATTTTATAGTGTCCCAAGTCACAGATTTAATCCCGAATCGAGGAAAATATTGACTCTGTTTAACAGTCCGCGCACCAGAAATCCGGATAAGGAATTCTGTTAACCCGGGAGAAGGTGTTAGGCATTCCCGAGTTCCGTGGTTCTAGCACGGTCGCTCAACTGTCATATTCGGCTTAATTATCTGATTTTCCAATTATGAAATTATGTGCCAATTTTAACTTTGAAACGCTTTTATTATTATTATTATTATTATTTTTCACAAAAAGAATTGCAACGTTGTGAAAACGTATCTCGAACTACGTCACAGTCAATGTACCCGTAGTTATCGACACATTTCAACTCCGTTGAGATTTGGATTTGGGTCACATAAATGTGCACCCGAGTTTAGGGAGATAATATTATTAAAGTACGCGCCTATAGAGTCTAACGCGTTATTATTTTTGAGAATGCCGTGAAATTTTCTAAGACGGCATGTCCCGAAGTCTATACAATTATTATATCCAATTATCGAGGGCCCCGCAGCTTGTGCGTTTTATTTGGCGAGGCTCATCTCGTTTATTTTTTAAAAGGATAATCCTAAAGTGACTACATTTTTCTATTAAATTCGTCTCTAAAATAAAAGAAAAAAATCCTAATTAATTACATGCTTGAAAAAAAAGCGTAACATGTTAATTGCTAGATTAAGACAGATGTTAACGGAAAGGAATATTACTAAAATTGAAATTAAAAATAAAATACAGAATCGACAAATAATATATTCAAAAGAAACTAATTATCCTATAACTAGTTTAAACTCACATTGTTAGATGACTTGAACCGTTGGAATTAATTATTTACAACTATTTGAAACTAGAATTAACCTTAATCACTTATGCTTATTCGAAAGTTTATTAAACTTAAATGTTATCTCGTCTTGTTTGAACTCAAATCATGCCTTAATGCCTAGTTCACGAAAATTATTCAAATTCATGCTTTAACTAAATTTAGCTACATGTTTACACTTAACCTACTATTGACAACATTAAAACCTTCATAGCTAATGAACTAACCAATTTTACCAAGCCGATTCACTAAAGACCAACTTATGTTATTTTTCTCTTATTCCAATTATTAAACAGTTTGACAGTAATGAGCATGCTTAAACATATAATACCTAATAACCAAACTAAAGTAGAGTATTATTTAATACATCACTACAAGATGCCTAGTTATGCAAAGCGACAGAAATTTACAGAATAATAATACATGAAATAGCCTAAATACAATCAGTAAAAGAAACAAAGAAAAAGCTAAATTAAAACTTCAAAGTTCCATTCTTCATATGTATTCATGCTTTCACATTTCAGCTTACAATATCGACAAGGTTACAGTCATGTACCTGGTATTGGAAGCAAAAGAAGAAGAAAATCAGCAGAGTAGTATGCAACACAGCAACAGCAACAATAACGGAAACAGAACAGCCCAGTAACAGAGTTTAATAAAACCAGCAGAATTCCAGCAACACCCCAAGAAAACAGTAACAAATAACCAGTCAAACTCAAAGAACAAACCAAATGAACGCCCAAAAATACCAACAGCAATCAACAGGCAGAAACAAATTGAACCAGAAATGCAATAGGATATTAGATTTCTGACTCTCTGTCTTTCAGACTCTTAAGTAAAGAAACTCAGAACTTCAATTCAACAAAGAACCAACACTAATTCTGATTTTCAGTAGTCAAAGGAAGACCTCACTCTTTCAGTTTTTAGCTCTTAAATTATTGACCCTTTTTTTATATTGAAAGACCAGTGAATTTTTCTCTCAAATTAAGACTCCAAGATTTTAAAAGTCTGTCCTTAATTCTGTACAAACTCCCCTTATTTATGTCCAAAAACAGACCACTTTAAACAATTAAACAAATAAAAGAAAAGGTCACATCATCTTGAGCCCCGTAATCCCACTACTACATGTTTTGTCCCCCACTTTTATTAAACAAAAGTATTATTCCCCACTAACATATGCCTTATCCTCCACTATATTATTTTAATACATTATTCCCCACTAACATATGTCTTGTCCCCCACTATATTATTTTAATACATTATTATTATTATTTTTTTATCTATTTATTATTAAATTTATTTACACATTTTTTACATTTTTTAACTCAATTTTTTTTCTTTTTCTTGATTAATCTGTTTTAGTTAATTAATTAAAAAAAATAAACTATCATAATATGATTATACTAACTTTACATATATTTTAACTAGATCCGATTTTAACTAATTTACTTATTACGGAATAAATAAAATATGATAAATAACAAAATAAATACAAACTGTGATAAAAATAAACAACAAAAATAAAAATGGCAGAAATAAATAAAATAATAAAAAAATAGAAATGCGTAAATTAAATTATAAAAACAGAATATAATGCGTAAATTAAATAAAAAAAAGAATATAATTCGAAAAAAATAGTAAATAAATTTGGAAATTAACGAAAATAAAAAAAAATGCATAAATGCATGAAATAAATAACAAATGCGTAAATAAAATTACAAAATTTAAAGGGTCTAATCGTTAAAAAACCCTCAAGCCAAGACTCCTGTCTTGGATCTAAGATCCTTGATGGAAGATCTTGACCAGAGGATTTTATAACGACTAGAAAAAATGAAAAAAAGAAGTAGATCTGTAACGACCCGGCCGGTCATTTTTGGAATTTATGCCCCGAACCCCCATTAACTGCTTTCCCTAAGTTCATTTCTGCTATTTTGGTTTGCTGGGACGTTTGGTTCTAGGATTCTGAGTGTTTTGGGACACTTAGTCCCTAAATGAGAGCTTAAGAGTTGAAAAATGGTCCGTATTCGGAACAGTGTGAAGACGACCTCGGAATGGAAATCCGATGATTCCGTTAGCTCCGTTAGGTGATTTTGGGGTTGGGAGCGTGTTCGGAATGTTATTTGGAGCTCCGTAGCTCTTTTATGCTTAAAATGCCGAAGTTTGAATTTTTGAAGTTTCCGGTCCGATAATGAGATTTTGAACCGAGGGTCGGATTTGAATTCCGGAAGTTTCTGTAGCTCCGTCACGTCATTTGGGAGGTGTGTACAAAATTTCAGATCATTCGGACAAGGTTTGGATAGGTTTTTGATCGAAAGTGTGTTTGGTTAGAATTTGAAGTTCATAGGCTTGAATCTTGATTAATTCGTGTTTCCGGCGTTGTTTTGGGTGATTTAAGGATTCGTACAAGTCTGAATAAGGTATTAGGTGGTATTGGTGCTTTTAGTTGAGCTCCCGGGGTTCTCGGGATGATTTTGGGTAGCTAAACGGGGAATTTTTGGACTTATGAAGATTTTAGGCCTGCTGCTTCTGGTATTTTCGCTTCTGCGGTTTTGGAGCCGCAGAAGCGGAGCCGCTTAAGCGGCCAGGAAGCCGCAAAAGCGGAAGTGGCGATTGGGTCAGGAATCGCAAAAGCGGATCCTTGTTCTGCAGAAGCGGAGTCGCTTCTGCGACAGGAAGACCGCATAAGCGGTTTTGGCGCCACATTAGGAGAACCGCAGAAGCGGTCCTTTTTCCGCGTAAGCGAAACCGCTGGTGCAGTTTTCAGTCCGCAAAAGCGGACCCAGGCATTTTTATGTTCGACCGCAAATGCGGTGATTCTCACCGCAAAAGCGGGACCGCAGAAGCGGCCCCTGGATCGCAGAAGCGGAAAATGGCCTGGACAGAATGTTTAAGTTATGGAAATGGGACTTCGTTCCCATTTCCCATTTTTAACGATTTGGAGCTCGGTTTGGGCAATTTTTGGATAGAATTTCTTGG
>MU751259.1:4399-20978 GCA_026770625.1 Nicotiana glauca
TTTTTTTTTTACAATTACCCGGTTCAAGAAGAAAATTGGCATCCTTGGAAAAAGAACCGTGGTATAAAGAAAACCAAGGATATTGCCACTAACATAAAACAAACTAAAATAAAAAATTAAAGAAGCTAATAACAAACATTAAGAAGTTAAAGCAACTAAAACATCATGTATATAAAAGTTAAGAAATTAAGAAGCGAATAAATATACTAATATAACATATTACATGAAAAGATCCTAAAAACAACATGAAAATAACTACAATACTAATCCTCCATAACAACAGTTAACAATCACAGTTATACAAAAAGCCACCCCCAACAAAAGATATTGCATTGTCCCCAATGCAACTAGACATGGTAGAGTAAAATGGTGGAAAGTGCTCCCTGAATACTGCATCACTCGGAGTCAGATGTGCTGGGAAACTTTAGCTCTGCACCTTCATCACATCATCAGAAGAATCTTGTGAACCACATAGTGAGCTTAGCTTGTTCATCATTTTCGACAGGAACTTGCTTTTCTTCTTCTCGTGCTCCTTGAATTTCACCTGTCGCCTTTCAATCTTTCCTATTCAAGTCTTCTAACCTGGTTTTGATTCCCTTTTGCTCTTGCACTACATCATCCAAGGTCGGTGGATTTTTGCTCGATGAACCCGACCTAGTCGAAGTGCCCTCACCAGATGGACCTGAGGGAAGACCCGCAACGAGATGTCGAATGTGGGTGTCAACACCATATATCTGCTGGGAAATGTGGCGCATGGTGTGAGGGCCTGACTGGAGTGGTCCCATGGGGTCATGTGATGGGTCATGAGATCCTACTGTAGCTGTGGGGTCACCTCCGGATCCCTCGGCCGAACCATCAAACTGTCCAAACGAAGGAGATAGCACATCAATCCTTCTCTTCTTCTTCTTGCCAGATGCCCCTCGGCAAAGCAATGGATAAATTGCTACGACAGGGTCCTTCTCAACATCATGTACTCGTGGCAAAGACGTGGTTTCAGGTTAATTTTGAGTTGGTTCGAGGTAAGTGGCTTGCCTAACCTTATATGGGGGAATTTTCCCTTAAGATTTGGTATATTTGATATTTGAAATGCCTTGTACGTGAAGTGACGAGTGCGTACTTGAGCTAATTGTTGAAAAATCTGGTTTCTGTAAGTAATTTCAATTGTGCTTCTTTTCCTATCTCGTTTTACTTGCAATTTAAATATACTGTTATCTTAGGAAAAGCATGTCTAATTGACTTAACCACTTATTTGCTTAAACTTCCATAGTTGAATTATGTGAAGCATATTAGGTTAGAATTTCTTGTTTAATTGGTACGAAGTTGAGCTTAATTGAGTAGTTCTTGTGTTGTTGTTGTGTGTTTTTACTTTGGGACTATGGGACGGCATCCCAGGAGATCCTTTGTACGTATTTATATATTAAACTGAGGTGCGGGATACCAAGAGATCCCTGGCACGTATATTGAGGATAACAAGAGATCCTCGGAATAGCAAGAGATCCCTAGCATATATTGAGGATACCAGGAGATCCTCAGGATACCAAGAGATCCCTAGTATACATTGAGGATACCAAGAGATCCCCGGCATAAATATTGAGGATACAGAGAGATCCAACGGTTATCATGATTGTTATGAGTGGTATTTCCTTGTGTTTTGTCTTTATCTCTATTTCAGTTATTGAATTCCTTATTATCCTGTAATAGATTCTTACAATAGATTCTAAATTGAACTGTTTATCTTATTCTGTCATTTCTGTACTTACTTGATTTTAGTAGGGCCCTGACTTTCCTCGTCACTACTCAACCGAGGTTAGGCTTGGCACTTACTGAGTACCGATGTAGTGTACTCATGCCCTTTCTGCGCGTGTTTTTCATGTGCAGATCCTGGTACGTCAACTCAGTCCTACCACCCATGAGTCAAGGCGACTGCTCTAGAGACTTCGAGGTACATATGCCACGTCCGCAGATGAGGAGTCCCTTTCTATTCTAGCTTTTAAACATTTGCCCTTCTGCATTTCTTTTCCTTGTTAGACATTCTGGAGTTAGGCACTGTTAGATATTCAAAGGCTTGTGTTTCTGTGAGTTTCCGAATTTTGGGATAGTGTATTAGATTCTAAGAAGTTGTGTTGTATATGCCGAGCGGTATTTTAAATATTGTTTCATTCGGATATTCTTGGCTTTTGTTTATTTCTTCTGCAAGTTTTGTTTATGTTCCGCAATTGCTAGGCTTACCTAGTCGTAGGGACTAGGTGTTGTCACGACAGTTCATGGAGGGCGAACTGGGGTCATGACAGAAGGTAATAGATGAAAAAGTTTAGCTTTGCAATGGACATTTGGGAATCAGTCTCGATTTTGCCCTCGAAACGAGCTCGGTTATCACTTAATGAACAAACAGCTGAAGAATACTTTGAACAATAGCTAAAGGACGGAATTTAACTTTTATTGCTTTGGTATGCATGCCAAAAGTGATTTTAAAATGAAAACGTTCTCTGCTTTATATAGTAGGGGAGTTTCAATCCCATTACAAGTCTAAATAATGTAAAAAATCTTCTCCTTCCAGTAAATGTTGATATGTAGTTGATATCAGGTGAGATTTGCACCGTAACATCCGGTTGAGGGCGGATATTACAGATCCCTTCTTATCTCGTTAACCGTCCTTTCCCTTAGTCTCGTCCCTTCACTATACTCAGACGTGAGTCTCGTCCCTTCACTATACTCAGACGTGATGCTCAGCCGTATCTAGTCCCACTGCACCATTCGTCCTCCCCGGGTTTTGAGACGTGGAACCCCTCAGCTTTACTCGAGGTCATGTCCAATCGTGCTTCACTCTCATTTCTTTATCGAAAAATTGGGGGTAACTTTATCCCCAATTTTATCCGTACACAATATTGATAAAAAGGTTGCATGTACGCATGAAATAGTTGAGTTGCATTCAAATAAGTTCAAACAAGAAAGATCATTTTCGACTAGCACAGATGAAAATCGCAAAGGTGACATATGCATCAAATATGTTAGAGCTAATTTTCATGCAAACTGACTATTTGGGAAAATGCATAAGTATCCCCTAACCTATAGCCACATTCCAGCTACACACCTTATTATTTGTGGGGTTCCTATTATCTCCTTGAACTTTTTTCACACGAATTAAATATCACATTAAAGCTAGATAACCAAACTCTTGGCAAGCCGTGAACTACACGCACTACCACATTACCTTTTTTTCCTTTTCTTTTCTTTTTTTCGTATTTCTTATCATTCAATTATTGTTCTCATTTATTTTATTTTTTATTCTCTTTCTTTTTATTTTGGTCACCGGCTGCATAAATAATGGTCGTCGGAATTTCAAGAATTCTATTTTTTCCAGTGCAAAAAAAATTCAGTGATAGATTTTTGTCTATATCTGAGTGTGTTCTATTTTATATACGTATAAAATTTTATTGAAAGTGTGATTTATGTGTGGGAGGAAGAAAAATAGGAAAGAAAGAAAGAATATAGGAAAAATGCATAAGTACCCCCGACTTATAGCCGGATTTCTAACTATACACTTTATCTTTGCGGAGGTTCTATTACTCCCTAAACCTTTTTAAAATGAAATAAACACATCCTTAAAATTGAACAACCAAATTTCTGATAGGGAAGTGTTGTGCACGCACTGCCAGCTAATAATTTTTTTCTTTTTCTTTTTTCTTTTTTTTTCTCTTATTATATTCCAATTTCATGTACATGGATGCTGGCAAATATGAAATTATTTTTCGATGTTAGATTCGGAGAATACGAATTAGTAAATGAAAATCGTAGTCTGAGCCACAACAGTATCGATGAGTCGTCATCAGCCATAATAGTGGAGAACTCGCTGCTAACAGTGATGTTGGACTCATCGCCGCTGGATCTCAACCTTGGTGAATTCAGTAGTTTAATTAGCAACAGTGTGGGTAGGTTTTATTCTAGAACTATCTATTTCGCGGTTCTTCGGTTGCCGGAGGAATCGACAGAGGTGTGATGCTGGTGAATCATATGTAATATTTGGAAGCTCTGTAACGAGCGGGGGTGATTTATTTATATAAAAAAAGTTGCAGAAAAATGACGGAGTTTATTGTCAATGTTGGGGAGGTAGCTTCGACGAGTTGGATTCGTCGTTGGTGAAAAAGAAAAAAGGGAATGGATTTTAAAAAAAGAATAAAAATATACAATTAGTCTAAGTTATAGTGATAACTAATTAGGTCTAAAATAATGATATCATTTTTAATTAAAAGTTATCACTTGTATAAACTAATCAGTTTTAAACTTAAATTTTGCCTCTCACATGCTTTCAAGAGAGTGAACATACTCTCATTGCCATGTCATCATTTAAGAATGTGTTTATTTCATTTTCAAAAGGCTTAGCGGGGTAATAGGACCCTTGCAAAGATAAAGTGTGTAGTTAAAAATTTAGTTATAGGTCAGGAGGTTACTTATGCATTTTTCCAATAATATAAGCTGAAAAATGGTGGTCGAGATTTCAAGGAGTCCATTTTTTCCGATGCGAAATTTTTTTCCAGTGACAAATCGAAAAACAGTGAGCTCCTAGAAAACTTTCTGACAATTAACAATCATGTAAATTTTATTAATTAAAAAAATAGGACTTCCCTCCCCCACCTCACTACCTGAAATAGTGAAAGGCCAAAAATTCCGATTAGAAAATGGCTTCCACGACGAATATATTTTTTGCAACCAACAATCAAAACCCTTCTTCTTTTTCAATCTTTCTATGTACACTTTATTAAACAAAACCCTTATTCAAAATTATGCTTCAAAAAATAAAACTTAAAGAATAAATCTGAACTCGATCTTGCCAAAGCTAATTTTCGGCCATGTAAAGAAACTAGAGGAAAGAAAAGGAAAATAAAAACAAAAACAAGAGACAAGAAAAAATAGGAAAATAGTATTTTATAAAAATGGTATAAAAATAAAATATTAACATTCTCTCTCTTTTTTACTCACTCAAAGAGAGTGACATACACTCTTTTCTGCCACAACAACATTAAGGGTATACTAATTCCAATTGAAAAAAATTCAGCGGGGTAATAGGAACCCCATCCCCCAAAGATAAGTGTGTAGTTGAAAATCCGACCATAGGCCTAGGGGGTACTTATGCATTTTCTTTTAACTATTTCGTAAGCACCTATTACCTTACATCAATATAGATACTGAATAACACTATCCTGCAAAAATTTGACATAAAGATGAAAATAATTTTTTTTATCTCTATTGTAATTTGACTCCGATTTTTTCATAAATTTTTATCCCACTCCATTAGGAGTAACAAAGAGCCACATATATATGTTATGAAATTTTATGGAGAAGAAAGCTCAAGAACAAAGAAGATTAATCTTTCCAATAAAAGAGAGACCAACTGGTCACGATCCAAAATCATAACAAACCGGGACGGTGATGACGCCTAACTATGCCTGCCAGGCAAGTCAATACATAATAGAGAATTAAGAAGAAATACCATAAAAGACTGACAATAGAATGATAACAAGACGAAAATACAATCTCTGATATATACAATAAATCTAAAACCAACATTTAACGCAAATAACCCAAGATGTAAAGTCACAAGTACATAAGCTTCTAGGTTTAACTAAATACAATGTTTCAAAAGAAATACAAAATTGTCCGAAGCAAAGTGGAAACAGTACAATGAAGATAGGAAAGTGACTCTACGACCTGCGAACGGGGTGCAGTTCTACATTGAATCACTGTCTGATACACAATATATAAGAAATAAGCGAGGTAGCCTTTCCCCCCAAAACGGAGTCCAACAACAATAATAAAAATAAAAAATCCAGCTTAATCCCATATGTGGGGTATGGGGAGGGTAGTATATACGCAACCTTGCCCCAACCCTATAAACGCAGAGAGTCTATTTTCGATAGACCCTTGGCTAGAAACGGTAAAACTAAAGCAACAAGTAATAACAACAGTAATAATGGAAACGAGTGACATAACAAGTAATAAAGAACTAAGATTAAAAGAATACACGAATATTACTAGTATTACTGGTAAACCTAGGAGAAACTCACAACTACCTATCAACCCACCACCTTAATCATCAACCTCCACACCTTTCTATCGCGAGTCATATCCTCGGTTAGGTGAAGCAATGATATGTCCTGCCTAATCATCTTTCCCTAATACTTCTTTGGCCCACCCATGCTCTTCCTCAAGCTCACCATGGTCAACCTCTCAAACCTCCTGATGGGGCATCTATGTCTCTCATCTTCACTCGTATCCTCGATTTTCGTAACTTGTTTTCCACGAATTCCACTCCCACCTTGTTCCTAATAACTTCATTCCTAATCTTGTATTTTCTGGTATGTCCGCACATCCATCTCAACATCCTCATTTCATCTACTTTTATTTTCTGGACATGTGACTTCTTGACGGGCCAATACTCAGCTCCATACAACATAAAAGATCAAACCACCACCCTGTAGAATTTGCCCTTAAGTCTAGGTGGCACATTCTTATCCCATAAACCCCCTAAGCTAGCATCCATCTCATCCACCCACTCAAATGCGGTGAGTAACATCCTCGTCGATTTCCCCATTGCCTTAGATTATAGACCCAAGATACTTGAAATAATCTCTTTTGGGAATGACTTCATTATCAATCTTTACTTCCACTTCTTCTTCATGCCTATCATCACTGAACTTGCACTCCAAGTATTCAATTTTCGACCTACTCAACTTGAAACCTTTGGACTATACTTCCACTTCTGTCTCCAAACTTCCAACCTAGCATTAGCAGCCCTCTCGCATCTCGTCAATCAGTAGTATGCTATCAAGAAATAACATACACTATGGAACCCTCCCTTGTATGTGTTGTGTTAGCACATCCAACACTAGGGCAAACAAAAATGAGCTAGGGACGATCCCTGATGTAACCCAATCTCCACAGGGAAATGTTCCGAGTCTCCTCCCACAGTCCTCACCCATGTCTTAGGGCCTTCATACATGTCCTTAATCACCTAATGTACACTACCGAGACTCCGCTAACCTCCAAATATCTCTATAGCACCTCCCTCGGGACTTTGTTATAAGCCTTCTCAAGGTCAATGAACACCATGTGCAAGTCCTTTTTCCTCTCCCTATACTGCTCCACCAATCATTTCACAAGGTGAATGGCTTTTGTAGTTAATTGTCCCAGCATAAATCTGAACTAGTTCTCAGAGATAGATACACCTGTCCTCACTCTCCTCTCCACCACCCTCTCCCAAACTTTCATAGTACGACTCAGCAACTTGATACCCCTATAGTTGTTGCAGTTCTGGATATCAACTTTGTTTTTGTACAACGGAATCATCAAATTCCACTGCCAATCTCCGGGCATCTTCTTCATCCTTAGAATGATGTTAAACAAACTAGTAAGACACTCCAAGCCTACCCTACCCGCTTTTTTCCAAAATTTCACTGGGATCTCGTTAGGCTCAATCGCCTTACCCTTGATCATCTTTCGTATTTCCATATCATCCTACTCACACTTAATACGCCTACAAAACCCTCTCTCCAACTCTCTGAGTTCTCCAACTCACCCAACATGATGTTCTTATCCGCTTCCTCGTAAAAGAGTCTATGAAAGTACTCTTTCCATCTACGCCTGATACACGTCTTTTCAACCAAAACCTTACCATCTTCGTCTTTAATGCACCTCACTCGATCCAGGTCCCGAGCCTTCCTCTCCCTAATCTTGGATAACTTGTACAACTTCATATCCCCTATTTTACCCCCAAGATCCTCATAAAATCTTTCAAAAGTTATAGTTTTAGCCACCATGACCACGAGTTTCGCCTCTCTCCTTGCCTTCTTATAACATTCCTTACACGTTCTTTGCTCTTCCTCGTCCGTGCTCCCCACCAGCTTTAAATATGTCACTTTCTTAGCTTCGACTTTTCCTTGGACCTCCCCATTCCACTACCAGTCCCATTTGTGGCTACTTGAGTAACCCTTCGAGACCCTTACCTCCCTAACAGCCTCCCTAATGCAGTTTGTTGTCTTGGTACACATACTACTCGCGTCCCCACTACTCCTCCAGGCCCCCATAGCCAATAGATTCTCCCCCAAAATCCTGATGCTTTCACTTAGTCAAGGCCCCCCACTTGATCTTAGTTTGGCCGTACACCGCTCTCTTCTTCCTTGCTCCCTTGACCTCTAAGTCGATTACCAAGAGCCTATACTGCATCGACGGACACTCACTCGGGATAACCTTATATTCAGTGCAAAGGCCCCTATCACCTCTCCTGAGGAGAAGATAATCAATCTGAGGCTTGACAATCCTACTCCGAAAATGACCAAGTGGTCCTCCCTCTTCTGAAAACCCATATTAGCTAGCACCAAATCAAAAGCATTAACAAAATCTAACAACGAGGTACAACCCTCGTTCCTAACCCCGAAATCGAACCCGCCATGCACCTCCTCATAACCCCTAGCCGTCTCCGCAATATGACCATTAAAATCACCCCCTATGAAAATCTTCTCAAACTGTAGAATACCATGCACAACCTCATCCAAATCTTCCCAGAAGCACTTTTTGACCTCCTCGCTCAGTCCCGCTTGAGGCGCGTAAGCACAAATCACATTAAAAGCGAACCCATTAACCACTAGCTTAATAGTCAACAGTCTATTATTCACCCTCCTAACATCCACCACTAACTTCCTGAGATCCGTATCAACTAAAATACCTACCTTGTTCTTGCCCTTAACACACCTCGAATACCATAGCTTATATCCATTATTATCTCGAGCCTTTGTACCCCTGTTCTAGTCTCTTGGACACATGCTATATTAATCTTTCTCTTCTAGAGAATCTTTCCCAACTTTATCGACCTACCCGTTAATGTCCCTATGTTTCAGGATCTAACTCTCAACCTTGTATATGCCTTACCACCCTTGCCACCCTTGCTCCCCACCTCCTGACCCACCCGAGGACACAATCTTACACTACCATCGCTCAGAATAGCCACTACACCAACAAAAATAAAGGGATATAAACTAAACCTTAACTATGACAAATGCAGACGAGCAGACAAAGCGTAAAGAAGGCAAAGCTTAAATATAGGCTAAAATGTAATGTAACTTAAGTACGAAAGAGACACCAGTAATAAAACGAATGTAAGGTAAATGCAAGAAAGCTTAAGAAAATACAATAATCAAGGATAAAAGGCAGCCAACAAAATATTAACCTGCGAAACAGAAAATTCTAAGCAAGAACTGTAGGACCAGGAGTCCCAACGGGTGACGAGAAAGGTGTTGTCCACAACATCCATGTTCTGGAAGTTCACACGTGCTACGCCTGAGGATCGCCGAAAAATCGTCTCCGTGCAAAAATCCCTGTTGCCACTGTTAGGTTTAGGAATTCGACCAGCAACAATAAAGAAAGGGGAAAGAGGAGACGGGGTGGAAGCAGAAGGTAGTCGTCACCACTAGGGCTAGGGCAGTGGGGAATCACCGCTAGAAAAAAGAGTTAAAGGGGGACGGGAGATAGAAGAGATGAGGTATAGGGGAAGAAAGAATGAAGAAGAAGAAATGGAAAAGATAGAGAGGCGGGAGATGGACGAGGGGCAGATGGGGAGAGACAGAAGAGAAAAGAGGGGAGAAAGAAGAAGAAAAGAAAAGAAAACATGGGGTGGGGGGCTTGCCCGGGTCCGATGGTCGCTAATTGTACGCTGATGATGGTAGGGAGGTTGAGAGAGAGAGTCGTTAGATAGAGAGAGACGTTCATCTTTGAATATCCTTAGTGAAATTCTTTATTTGGCCCCGAAATGGAGTTCATCACAGCAAATAAATACGTTTTAAAAGGGGATATATGAGACCTGGAGATCTATTAATGGGATAGGGACAATACTCGGGTAGTTTGCTAAGGTAAGGATATTTATATCCTATTTCTAATAATTCAGGAGCAATGTTTGACCAAAAGTTAAATCAAGAGTATGTTTGGTCTATTTTCAATAGTCTAGGGATATTTGTGGCCATTTTCCTAAGAAAATAAAATTAAAAGAAGTACTCGCTAATAACGGAAACTAGGGGTGTACATGAGGCGGTTTGGTTCGATTTTTTATTAAACCAAAATCAAACCAATTATGTCGGTTTACTAAATTCATAATCAAATCAAATCAACATAAATTCGGTTTTAGTCGGGTTTTTCGGTATTTTTTGAGTTTTCCTTTTTAGTTATATTATTCTTGAAAAAGAGATCAAATAATCACCAATTATCCGCATGATTACTATTTTTCTTAATAATATGTGAGGAATACCAATTATTCGTATNGATCACCAATTATGTGAGCAAAATGACAAGCAGGAAGCTCGTGTGATGTGGGGAAATGGTTTTCAATAATTTGGGTTCTTTGATTTTGGAATTGGAACATAGGGAAGATATAGAATAATCTATTTTATTATTTTTTGTCTTGTTGGGCTTTGGTTTGGGCTTGATATTTAGGTTATGTAGATAGAATCTACTTAGTGGATAGTGAATTTACAAGCCCACAAATAAATAATATCTCAAGACATTGAAAACTATAAAATAATTTAGAAAATACTTACAAATTAGATTTTAATGATTAATTTTTATGTTAAAAATTTCTAAAATTTATTTATATATAACGTCGGTTTGATTTAGATTTGGTTTGACTTATTTTTTATTAATGCCAAACCAAACCAAGAGCGATCAATTTTTTATTTTTCAACACCAAACCAACCAAATCAAACCACAAGTCCATTTTTTTCTTCCCTCGACGGAAACCATAAGCAAACCAGAAAAAAAGAAAATAGAAAAAGGCAAACCCTCAAAACCCAAAAAAAGGAGGCACTAATAGCAGCCAATTAGCCCCCACGACATCCTCAGTATCGACAAGACAGTCCTTTGTTGCTGATTTCGGACCAGATTTTTCATTAGCATAACAGGTAACCTTCTTTAGCACCAATCTTTTACGCAGTCACAAACAGTCTCTTTATTCACTGTTTTGCAAGAATTGGAGCTATCAGTGTAATTAGAGAATGAGTTGAGCCCCACTCGGTTGATTTTGATGTCTTTATTTACTTTTATTTTAAGCTTAGAGAATTTTCCAAAAATAAGGAAGAGTGTGCTTTAGCCAAATCTGCCCCTATGTCTCTTTCAGTTTTCCTGGTTTTGTTTTTCCCCTTTTGGAAAATTCTATTTCCAGCTAGAATTTAGTTAAATTAAGTTCAGCTTGACATAGATGATCTATACGCTCTTTAAAGGATTGCCTCATCCCTGTTTGTATATTTGTCTTTGATAATATCCTGAAAATTTGTCCATTTCCATTTGCTAGAACTCTCCCACTTGGCATTATGAGGTCAATGGCAAAATTTCAGTTCACTGCCATGACGTGTAATTATGTGTCGCAGAATGAATGGATCACAAAGGGGAACACTTCTATTCAATGGCCTGCAAACTGTCATGATTATAATTATTCTCTTCCGGCATTGTCATGCAGCATCTGGTTAATTTTGTTAGATTTTAACTTTCAAAAGTTGTTTGTTATCTTCTCCCTCTCTTGCTGAACAAACATTGTCATTACCCTTGCCTCTATGGTAGAATCCTCAGTTGTGAATCTTCTAAGAACTGAACACTTCGTGTCGTGTATTTAGTTTTGTTGGATTTAAGTAAATATTTCTTGAAACGCTTTAAGATCATTATGCATATGTTAAGTATATCCATGTTCCTTAATTTTCAGATCACAGTCCAATATCTGAAAGATGGTGTTTTATCGTGGTGTAAAACGGCCTATTGAGATCATATACAAGAGTTTAAATAGTTCTATATGTTGCGGACGTGGCTACTCTACTTTGACACATAGAGGAAATTCCGTTGCTGAGTCCAGAGGATATCTTTACAAACATGCGGACGGACCTAGAACATATGCAATGTCTATTAGGAGATATTCAGCCGAAATTTCCTCGATGGAGCAGATGAACTTAATAAAGCGGCTGAGAGAAAGAACAAGTGCTCCCATAAAAGAAGTCAAAGCTGCTCTTATTACTAGCAATTGGGATATTGGCAAGTGTGCAAATCATTAGGCTTTTTTCCTACTTAACTTCCTATTATTCTTTGCTACCGAGAACGAAATGGTAATATCTCTTCAATGCAGAGGCTGCTCAGAAGGACCTTAGAAAAAGGGGGATTGTTCTTGCATCAAAGAAGTCATCTCGGACTGCTGCCGAAGGGTTGCTTGCCTTGGCGCAGAATGAAAAGAAGGCAGCTGTTGTTGAACTTAACTGTGAAACCGACTTTGTTGCAAGGAATGAAATTTTTCAATACTTGGTCAGTATTGGAGCTGTCTAACCCTACTTTAAACTTGTCTCGTGCAGTAAGTTGTAAGATGTTCCATTTAGAAATGTAGACATTAATTGTGACACAAACTTGAATGGAAGGCATAGTATTCGCTTTGAACGAAAGGGGGTACAGATTTTGCTTAGATTTTGCAAGACAATAACCTTGGATTTTGCAAGATATTCCTCCTATTTTATGATTCTGGAGATCTTATTTTCTTAATGGTTCTCTAAATAAGGTTTCTCTTTAACATAGTTTGATTGTAACCTTCTGCTTCCCTCACCATGCAACACAGTCTCATGGAGTTGTTCTTATATATGCATCATGAATAGGCCTTATCTTTGGCAAAGCTGGCATTGCTGCTTGAGGGCTCACAACAGACTTCTGCTGCTATTCCTCTTGGACTTGAACATCTGGAGGTAAGTGGTAGGTTTTGTCCATTCTGAGGCTAACCAATGTTCTTTTTCTGTTCATTTATATGGTGTACATTTAAACTAGTTTTAGGACATTAGAGTATTCTGTTTAACATTTTGATGGATATTCGTACAAGTATATAAGTACTTTTGAATTCTGTTATAGGAAATTTTGCTTTCTGTTGACTCATGCCTTCATGTAGAAGCATCCTGATCAGGGGCGGATTTATGTAGCGCATTAGGGGTGGTACGGCACCCTGACACTCGGATAAAATTTATATATTTATTGATATGTCTCACAAAAAAGTTGATATTATTAAGAGGTGGCAGCCCAATAATAAAATAGCTGTTGGGTGCCATGGTTGAAAAGCCAAGATTCCAAGTGCCAGACCCGGATCAAGACTTGCTCCTTCCCCCTACTTTCTCCCTCGGTCCTTTTTCCTTCTTTTATTTCATTTCTTTCGGCTCCTTTTTCTTTTTATAGACCAGGAGGCCATGGGTTCGAGCCGTGGAAACAACCTCTTGTAGAAATGCCGGGTAAGGCTGCGTACAATAGACCCTTGTGGTCCAGCCTTTCCCCGGACCCCGCGCATAGCGGGAGCTTAGTGCACCGGCTGCCCTTTTTCTTTTTATAGACCTTCAAAAATTCGTATGAAGGTGATTTTAATAATTTTCTCTTCTTTATTCATCTATTTTTTTAATTTTTATTTTGTTTTAGAATGATGGAATCAATAAACATAACATTAATCTAGCTACATGTAGATTGAAGGGGTGTCTTTGCTAATTTAAAATTTTTTTTAATGTTTTTTACTCACATTAGTCACTAGGATTTGGTTAGAGAGACCTACATCGAAATGAAGGTTTGGTGATCACATATTTATTTATACACCAAAAAGGTTGTGTAAACCGAATCGAATTAATTCAAATGGATAACCCGACCCGAATTAATTCAAAACGGATAGAACCAATTAAATGTACACCTTAATTCAATCTCCTTCACTAGTAGTAGATTTTATTAAAGACAACGGCACCCGTAGTTATCAAATCCTCGATCCGCCTCTGATCCTGATCAATTACAGCTGTCCAGTTTTCACATTGCAGATTCAAATCCTGTTATCTTTCTGCAGCTCTTTTTCTTTAAGATCAGAACCTTTTAAATTCTTTGTTTCCTACAGGACTTGAAGATGAACCTTGACCATCCTAAACTGAGTGGAGAAAAAAGTGTACAAAATGCAATCACTGAAGTAGCTGCAATGATGGGGGAGAATGTCAAACTAAGAAGGGGGTTTGCAATGTTCACTCCGTCTATTGGTGTGATATCAACGTATCTACATACCAGCCCTCAACCAGGTAGAATTCATTTGAGATGCCTTGCTGCTTTCAGGGAGTAGATGTTATTCTGCACCTAATTCTTTTGTGTATTTGAATTTGTGAATTTTCCCCCTTGTGGAATTAAACTGGTTTTTTTTTGTTTTGTTGTTGTTGCATTTGAATTTGTGATGGAATTTAAAACCAAACAATTTTTAACAATATTTGAAGGAATTTGGAGCTTTTGATTTTTGAAATAATAGTAAATCTAATTCTTGTGAAAATATATGCAGGTGTTGGACGTATTGCTGGGATTTTATCACTTGAAGTAGAGGATCAGAATGTACCACAAGATGCCCTTCAGCGTGTTGGATCAGAAATAGCAATGCATGTAGTTGCTGCAAAGCCACTGTTCTTAACAAAAGAAGATGTTTCTTCTGATGCACTAAGCAATGAACGCGAGATTCTCAAATCTCAGGTACTTGTCAATCCACAGTGATGATTTATTTTTGCTGTGTTCCCATGGAGTTCCAGGAATTATGAAATCAAAAGCTAACTTGCAAGTGAACTCTGATCTATGATGCTTGTGCTTAGAAAAAGAATTGCCTATTATTGCCTATTATGCATCATGAAGCTGGAGAAAAAGAATCTGTTTTTTGTTGCATTTGATGCTGTAAAACACCTTTTAGCACCTTGTAATACTTCACATAAGATGTAAATCATGTAGATCATTATTTGTGTTAATCCAGGATATGATATGTTCTCTTTTATTCAGTTTGAGTATGCTTTTGTGATGCTCTGATCGGTTTTTTCCTGTGCTTTTAAAAACAACGACATGCTGTGTAATTCTAATGGCTCTCAGAATTTGGTATTTTGAATTTGCAATTAGAACAATTGTTAGGGCTCAGGAGATAAAATCTAACACTTCGAGGAGCCTGACACCTTGATTTGGTGTTCAGTCGATCCACTGGTCTCTATACATCTCCTGGGTGTTTCCATATTACGACATTCTTATAATTTGTGTGGAAACCAATTTTTTCTTTTGGAATGAAAGTGACCAATGTTAAGATACTGCTAAATAATCCTATGCAAAAAGAATGTGCTGATCAAAACCAGCAAAATGAGAAAATAAAAGACAAATACTTGAATTAATTGAGATGATAAACAAGAAAGAGAATCAAACCAGCATAAACCAGTTTGATTCATTGGGAATGCTACAATAGAGAGAATATAGTACCTGCAGGGTCTAACAAATCCTCGTTGATGTTTGAATGATATGTTTCTGCGGAGATGTTAGGGTTTTGGTAGTAACAAGGTAAGAAAAGAAGGTTGTCAAGTCCTCTGTGTTTATCTTATTTGTGAAGTAAATTTAGGCTGCGACATTTGATTTTTGCTTTTCTTTTTCCTCATTATTTTTCTTTACTGGAATACCCAGTTTAATTTACTCTTGATGGACCAATCACTTAAGTGAAACAAATAATTGAATTGAGAAAATGTACTACAAATAAGACTTTGCTGAGAAAAATATCAAGTGCAACGAAAAAAGAGCTACCCTGATGTTGCATTCCTTCAATAATTTGCCAGTTAGTTATATGGTACTCATTGATGATATGGTTATTATTTTTTTTTTTCATCAAAAATAATAACCAAAAGAATGCAAGAGGAGCTAACAAAGGGCTGCCACCATTCTCAATGTCAATGGCAACCCATATCGTGTTGATAAAAAATGAAGCTTGCGTTCATTATGTTTCATCATCTTGTAAGGTTTTGATTCAAATTATAAGTACCTATTATGTTCCTTTACAGGCAGAGAGTTCAGGGAGGCCTCAGATTGCCATAGAAAAAATGGTTGAAGGTCGTATGCGCAAGTATTTTGAGGAAGTAGCTTTGATGGAGCAGAAATTTGTTGTGAATGACGCAATAAATGTAAAGGTAAAAAAGTAATCATTTAGTTGAGGTGTCATTTTGCTAGATTTCTGTTTCTTTTCCTATTCACCAAGTATCTCGCACTCACCATAGTCTGATTTTCTCTTTTGAATACCGAATATTTGTTTTAAAATAAGATCCCAGCTGATGCTTGTCAGTGAATTCAGGATCAAGATGATACTACCAACTAGAGGTAGATATAACACATCAGGATTCTGAGGAATCACTTCAATTGCCCGCAATATAGCTTGGGTGTTAGAAATGGTATAAAATGGTCTGATATGCCTTTATACGGGTTTGGACTGTCATAACTGGTTATAAAATATGCACCATTTATCTTCCTCATGTGGGTTGAGCGGCAATATCTGCTTTCAAAATGGTAAGAAGCTGTAAGTGTTGTACATAACATAGTTGGATCTTCTAGGACCAGCTTTTTACTCGGATAGCTTCATGATCTATTGGCAATGTTGTCAAAGGTGAATGTCACGACCCATTTTCTGAACAAGCCGGGACCGGCACTGGATCATTAAACATGACCGAGCGAACCATCTCTGCTTATCAAATCTATTATGACTCCAAACTTTATATGCAATAAGGAAATA
>MU751260.1:7736-19602 GCA_026770625.1 Nicotiana glauca
TTTTTTTTTTTTTTTTTTTTTTTTTTTTTTTGTAAACAAGGTGAATTGACCTCGTTTATATCTCCCTCTTGGACAGTGAGAGGACATTGTATTCTTTTTGTAATCCTTTCTGGCATGACGAAGGGACCCAAAAAAACACTGCTTTTTAGATGTAGTTTTCGTGGCCCCACAAAAACCTATAGTTTTGTCACCATTCTAAATTCCGAATGACTATTTATGCATGCCATCGGTAAACAGCAAACATCTGCGCTTATGTGTTCCTAAAATCAAAGCCATATATTGCTTTGTTAAATTTCTCTCATTTTCTGTTCCTTTAATTTTTCACATATGGATCTTCTACCGGGTCTTCCCAACGATATTGCTCTTGAATGTCTCATTCGTCTTCCTCTCGACCAATTCTCTAAAGCTGCTTCTGTATGCAGCCATTGGAAAAACGAGATTAAGCACCCTGCCTTTCGCCAACGGCGAAAATCTTCGGGCTTTACCCGACCCGTTTTTGCTTTGGCCCAAGCTATGGTTACTACCATCAGAAAACCTCATGGTGTTACGACTCTCTCGTCTACCCAATTTTATCGCCTCTCGCTTTACGATCCAGAGAAGGGAAATTGGTACGATTTGCCGCCCATACCCGAGTTAGTCGAGGGAATACCCATGTTTTGCCGGGTTGTCGGAGTTGGGTCGGATTTAATTGTAGTCGGCGGGTGTGAGCCGGTTAATTGGCGAGTTATGGACTCTGTTTTTATCTACAATTTTATATCAGGTTCGTGGCGTCGTGGGGCTGACATGCCGGGAGAACAGAGGCTGTTCTTTGGATGCGGTTCGGATTCCGAGAGATTTGTGTTAGTCGCCGGTGGACATGACGACGGGAAAAATGCATTAAAATCGGTTCTGTTATATGACGTGGCAAAAGACGAGTGGGTTACGCTGCCGGAAATGGCGATGGAGCGAGACGAGTGCAACTGCGTATTTCACCGAGGGAAATTCCACGTCATTGGCGGCTATCCTACGCATTCACAAGGTCAGTTCCAGCGTAGTGCTGAGGTGCTGGATCTCGCTACGCGGCAGTGGTGCCTCGAAGAGGAGTTTCTAGGTGCTGACACGTGTCCGCAAACTTGTTTGGAAGGCGATGATGGGAGATTATACATGTGCCATGATGGTGACGTGGTTGTAAAATGTGATACCACGTGGCGACACGTGGCTGAGTTGCCAGCTGAGATTTCTAACGTGTTATATTTGACAGCGTGGCAGGGCAAGTTACTAACCGTGGGTAATGCCGAATTCGATGAACTCCACAGAGGTTATGAACTTCATTTGAGTAATGCTAGTAGCAAAGGAAAGACATGGACCAAAGTGGACATACCAGATGAATATTGTGGCCATATTCAATCAGTTTGTTGTTTAGAGATATGAAACTTTAAAAGAGCAACATGTGCTTTTCTTGTTTGTTTATTTTGTTAGGTTACGGTTTCGAGCCGTGAAAGCAGCAAATATCCCCTGTATTAGAAGACACACTTGCATTGGAATAGACGCACGCTTCTATTAGAATAAACTGTTTATCTTACTTTTTTTGGGATCCTGCGTGAATGTACATCAATAATTTTTTTTTTTTTAGTAAATGAGAGTGAGCACTGTTAGATACTATAATTGATTCTTCTTTTGTCCAGTGGTGTTTTCTGTTTCATTACCATATGTCAGCGGCCAACGGTTTGCTACTTATTCTTATTTTGGCATTGTTTGTTTCTCCTTTTGACAAAGTCTTTCATACGCATGGGCCATGGCCTACATATTATCATTTGATTGGCAATTAGGGTAACCATCAGACTTAATAATTAGAATGTAATTAATCAGTGTATACATCATAAATTAAGATCTAACCATGTCCTAGAATTCGTCTATCTGTTAATTATATATTGCCTTGCTTGTTTGGTCAAGTTTTTCCAATTCTAAAAAAAAAAAAATACTTTTTTCAAAGTTGAAGTATTTTGGCCATATTTTTGAAAGAAAAAAAAAGTACTTTTGAGGAAAAATAGAAATATTTTTAGAGAAGCAAAAAAAATTAGATTCTCTCCAAAAGCACTTTTAAGAAAAAATACATTTAGAAGCTGTTTTTAAAAGTTCGGTGTAGATAATAAATTTGCGTCGAAAAATAAAATCAAGACCGAAAAATATCGCAACAATCATAGTATTGTATTTCAAATATTTGAGTGTTACAATCTCTATGATTCCTCTGATTCTACTCTTCTAGTATAAATTCAAGGGCCTTCGAGCTTGATCTTGAATTTGAATTTGATTTATCTGTCGCGAACACTTTGATCGTTGCCACGAATTTTATCACGAACAAGTAGCCTTGATCTTAAACGCCTTGTATTTGATTTGACTTCGTTCTTGATCTTGAATACTTGGATTGTTCTTCGTTCTTGAGCTTGAACTTGATTCGTTCTTCGTTCTTGAACTTGGTTGCTTGAAGCCTAAAACTTGTAGAGAAATTTGCACTGTTTGATCCACGAGCTCTTTCTTGCTTCTTATTATAACTTTTGGTCCCTTTTCTGAGTTATAAAGACCCCTCTTATAGTTGTGGAAGGGAGGAGTCATGATAAGAACAAACCCTTTCCGTCCAATCAAATTGAAGTGTGACATGACCGCATTTGATTGGCCAGAACATGTCATTTGCACACGTGGCGCGATTTCATTGGCCTTTTAGTGTGCCTTGGCATGCCTTGTCATTTTGACACATAACACAATCCTATTGGCTCTTCCGTTTGACTTGGTGTGCCACGTCATTTGAAACGCGACACCAAACTGGACCTCTAGGAAGATGTCATCTTGGGCTTGATGAAGTGGGCTCATCACTTTAGTCCAATTAAATGGGCTAGTCCAATAGATTAAGACTTATTTATTTCATCCATATATATTAGACTTATATAATTAATTCAATCATATTAGCCCATAATATTTATTTAGACCAATATATCTCGAATTTAATATATAGTCCAAATTATTTTATAGATTTAATTTATGTAAAATTTATATGCCTACAAATGCCTCCTACTTCAAAACTTGCTGGTCCTGGACATGTCGAACTTAAGACGAGGATTGAAGTATTATCAAATGGGATAATTTTGAAGCCCCAATTTACTAGTCTAGGCAATATTTTGTAACGAAAATCTTGTCAGTTGCTCGAAATTTGCTTATAATAGAAATTCATCTTTTAAGATGACAATGGAAAGCCACATAAGCTTGAAACTTTTGGCATTTGCACTTCAACTTTGCCGATCAATTTCACTTTTGCTTTACTGAAACATTGATGGTACGTAACAACCTTTTTCATTTGAAATTCCTACTCATAAATCCTTTGAAGAGTCATAAGCAAGCATTAATTCTTATGAATGTGTACAGCTTGATGTCGAATGTTTCCAAATCCTTTTCTAAACCAAATAGCTTTGATTGACTTCTATTTGGATACGGAAGAGTCCCCACCAAGTCCATGTCGGAAACAGGTAATAGTCACCGCCTTTTACACGATCCCACATCGTGCAATATGCCATAGAAAGCCATCATGTTTATTTAATAAACGAATAGTATGTACTAACGAGCTTAAGGCTAAAGACTGCATCTATATAAAGCCATATGCTCGTATTTGTTGAGCATCAACTCACACAATCTATAAGCCAATTGAGTTTAGTTTTGCGGACTCGGAAGCATTAATGCGAAGGTAATTTCTTCTTCTTTTCTTGTACTTTTCTTGTTTTGTTGTCTTTTTTTCTCTTTTCTTTTTTATAGGTCAAACAAGAAAGATATGTTCTTGTTCAACAAAATGATCCGTGCATGAAGAAGACAATCTTGGGGTGTGAGGGGATGAGTACTCATCTTTGCCCGACTATCGGAGAGATTACACTCAATGTGCCTCGATTATCGGAGAGATTACTCTCAAAATGACCCGACTATCAGAGAGATTACTCTCAAAACGGCCCGACTATCAGAGAGATTACTCTCAATGTGGCCTGATTATCGGAGAGATTACTCTCAAAACGGCCCGACTATCGGAGAGATTACTCTCAATGTAGCCTGACGATCGAAGAGATTACTCTCAATATGGCCTGACTATCGGAGAGATTACTCTCAAAACGGCCCGACTATCGGAGAGATTACTCTCAATGTGGCCTGACTATCGGAGATATTACTCTCAATGTGGCTCGACTATCGGCGAGGCCAAGTTAAGGTGCAAAGAGACTCATATATCTACCTTAAGATTGGAAAGTTATAGTTCCTTTTAAGGACAAACCTGCGAAGAGGCCAACTTAAGGTGCAAAGGGACTTATATGTCCATCTTAAGATTGGAAAGTTATAAAGCTTCAACTTGAAGACGACATCGACTTGAACACTTGAAAAACTTTGAAGATTTGGCGGACTTAGCAGATTTCAACTCAAAGATTCGGAGGGCTTAAATAATTCAACTTTAAGATCGGCGAATTTGAAGACTTAAACTTGAAGACCGAAAGACTTGAAGACTTCAACTTGGGGGGCTTAAATATTTCGACTTTAAGACCGGCGAATTTAAAGAATGAAACTTGAAGACCGATGAACTTGAAGAGTTCAACTTTGAGACTTGGAGGGCCTAAATATTTCAACTTGAAGATCGGCGAATTTGAAGACTTCAACTTGAAGATTCGGAGGGCTTAAAAAATTCAACTTTAAGATCGGCGAATTTGAAGGCTGAAACTTGAAGACCAAAAGACTTGAGGACTTCAACTTGGGGGGCTTAAATATTTCAACTTTAAGACCGACAAATTTAAAGACTGAAACTTGAAGACCGATGAACTATAAAACTTAAACTTTGAGACTTAGAGGGCCTAAATATTTCAACTTGAAGATCGGCGAATTTGAAGACTTCAACTTGAAGACCGAAAAACTTGAAGGTTTGGCGAACCTGAAGACATAGAGAATCCCTGGCCTTCAATGCAAATACTTGACATCCTCCTAAAATCGGCCCATTGAAGATATCAATTTACCATGGAAGGTTGCCCCTTTTAAATCAAATGAGATCAAAGTTCAACAAGAGGATGGCGTTTCAGCATGATTTTGCATTCCTCCATACTTCACTCGGACAACAATTGGGGCATATGTATCTTTTGAACTTATGCGACTGAACTTAAAATGAAACTCTAAGCTGCCTACATACCTCGGTGAAGAGGATCAAGTCATACTGTAGTTCAGAATTCGTAGATTTTTTCCTTTTTTTTTACGTCTTAACTTTTGCCTATGCTGTCTCTTTCGAAGTTTTCAACCTAGCGAACTCCTTTTTTTGTAGGGGCCGTATACAGTTTAGACTCATGTGGGCCAGGAGTGTAGCAATATACAGTTTAGGCTCGTGGGTCAAGGAGCATTGCAACTTCAAGGATAATACTTCTTTAAAAACTTGTTATTGATAGTGCCGATTCGCATGCCATCTGCATCAACTAGCTTGTAAGCCCTACTTGAGTAAGCTTCTTGTATGACATATGGCCCATCCCATTTTGGACTGAACTTTCCTATAGGTTTGTGGGAAGTAATTATGGGTATTCGTACGGCAAGGACTTGATCTCCTACTTGAAAGGATCGCGGGCGAACTTTTTTATTGAAGGCACGAGATAATCGAGCTTGATAACATTCAAGACTCTGTTGAGCTTCCAACCTCTTCTCATCAAGAGCCTTCAACTCCTAATCGAAGTCGAGCATTTTCTTCATCAGTGATGCCTTCTTGAATAGCCAGTCGTAATGAAGGTATTTGACGCTCGAGTGGCAAAACGGATTCGACTCCATAAACGAGTGAATAAGGAGTCGCTTGTGTTAGCGTGCGGCGAGTCGTCTTATATTCCCATTGACCTTCTTCTATACGGTCATTCCAATCTCGTTTGGATTTGGAGATGACTTTCTTTAACAAGTTGCATAGTGTCTTGTTGAATGCCTCAGCTAGACCATTGGCAGCATCATTGTACATCGAAGAGTTACGTTGCTTGAAGCCAAAGAGCTCACAAATCTTGTTCATCTACCTATTGTCGAACGACTTGCCATTATCCGTTATTATGTAACGGGGAATGCCAAAGCGATAGATGATGTTTACTTGGATGAAACTTGCAACATTTTCCTTCTTTACCTCCTTAAGAGCAACAACTTCAGCCTATTTTGAGAAGTAGTCAGTTGCAGCCAAGATGTATAGGTGCCCACCAGAGGACTTTGGTAGTGGTCCAACAACATCCAATCCCCAAGCGTCAAATAGCCAGGATGCAACAGTTGGGTGCAACACTTCAGGAGGTTGATGAATAAAATTCGCATGGAATTGACAAGCCTTGCATCTTCGAGCGTAGTCCAAGCAATCTTTTACCATCGTTGGCCAATAATATCCCATCCTTTTTATATGTAAGTGAAGCTTTGGTTTAGACTGGTGTGACCCACATACCCCAGAATGCGCTTCTTGCAAAGCTTGGAGTGCTTCATCTTTCCCTAAGCATCGCAAGAGTACTCCCTCGAATGATCTTCTGTGTAGGGTATCTTTTTAGTAAAGGAAGCGTGGTGCACGATGAAGGATTTCAGTTCTTCTCCTCGAATTTTCTAGAAGTATCCCATAGCATAAGTAGTCGATAATGGGTTGTCGCCATTCTTCTTTCTCAAATTCAGAAACAACGACAAGATGATTGAGTTCATTTTCTTCACCTTCAGCCTCATTTGGCAGCGGTACTACCCATTTTTTGCAGACAGTAACTTGCGCTTGATCGGGTAGGGTTAAAGATGAAGCTAGGGCAGCTAAAGCGTCCGCCTTCTTATTTTCTTTCTTGGCACATACTGAATAGTTACATCACCGAGCCACCCCATTAACTTTTTAGCATAATCATGATATGGGCGTAGTTTAGTCTTCTTGACCTCGTAACTACCTAAAAGTTGATTGACCACTAACTAAGAGTCACCAAAGACTTGCAATTGCAACCTCTTCATTTCGACTTCCATTTCGAGCCTAAGTATTAGTGGTTGATACTCAGCAACGTTGTTAGAGCAGAGTTGCATCAACGTAAACGAGTAGGGCAGAACTTCACCTTGAGAAGTAACAAAGACTACACCAGCACCAGCTCCTCCGCGATGTGCAGCACTATCAAAGTACATCTTCTATGGAGAATGAACTTCGATGACCATGGCGTCCTCATCAGGTAGTTCATCAGTTAGCTCCCAATCATCAGGTATAGGGTGATCCGCCAAGAAGTACGCTAATGCTTTTCCTTTCATAGCCTTTTGAGGGATTTACATGATTTCAAATTGTTGAAACTGGAGGTACCACCTTGCTAGTAGATCACTAAGGACATGTTTTGACATCACGAACTTGATGGGATTTTCTCTAGAAACCAAACGAACGACATGAGCTTGAAAGTAGTGTTTCAACTTTTGGATTGAGAATACTAGCACCAAACATAACTTTTCAATTGGCGAATAATTTAGCTCACTCGGTGTCATCATCCTGCTCAAGTAGTAAAGGGAGTTTTTGTGATTACCCAAACGGCCATCACTTGTTTTAAATTAAATTCTATGATTCCAACACCTTGAAAACCTCATTTAGAGTCACCTCAATTTACGTGCGTATGAAAAATGCTATAGCATATGGAAAACTTATATATGAAATTCTATGAAAAATGCTATGTTTTGATATTAAAATGAATAAATTTGACTTTGATCAACATTTTGGGTAAACGGACCTGGACCAGTGATTCGATGGCCCCAAAGGTTCCATAAGAAAATATGGGACTCGGGCGTATGTCCAAAATCGAATTCCGAGGTCCCGAGCCCGAGTAATAAATTTTTAAGTGAAATTGTTTTCTGAAAATTTTTAAGAAAATTTGAAATGAAATCTAATTAATAAACTATGGTATCTGGCCCGTATTTTGGTTTCGATGCCCGGTACAAGTCTTATATATGTTTTAAGTCATTCCTGGGAAATTTGGTTGAAAACGGACATCGTTTGATGAGATTCGGACTTAAAGTCCTAAAGTTGGAACATAATGAAATTTGAGGAAAAACTCTTGATTTTGAGGTTTGATTCATTATTTTTGATGTTATTTTGGTGATTTGATCGCATGAATGAGTTTGTATAACGTTGTTGAGTTAGCACCTGTGTTTGGTTAGGAGCCTCGAGGGATCGGGAATGTTTCGGAGTGGTTTTGGCCTTGTAAAAATTGCAGGTTTTCTGTAGTCAGTGCACAGGGAATTTGTTCTTCGCATTCACGTGGCCTCACTCGGGAACGTGTAAGGCAAAATTCCTAGATGCCCAGTTCCTTCGTCACGAACACGAGAACTGGGATGCCAATGCGAAGCTCGGGGGGAGACCCTTCGCGAACGTGGCCCGTTACTCGCGATCGCGGCCCGTTACTCGCGAACGCGTAGGGTACAGGGGGAAGGGGCCACCAGTTGTTCTATGCAAACGCGTCCGTGCTTGCGCAAACGCAAGGCTCCAGGAGAATTACTCTCCGCGAATGCGAGCCCCTGTCCGCGAACGCGAAGGCCAATAATCCTGACCCATCGCGACCGCGGGTGGTCTATCGCAAACATGAAGGGAAAATTCGCCCAGTCATTCTTAAAACCCCAAATCAGAAACATTACAGGATTATACCAAAAATTTCTTAACTTCTTCATTTCAACATCACTGTCACACCTCCTTTTTCACCTACATCCCGGGAGGATATAATAAAAGGGAGTTTTCCAATTAAAGGACAATCGAAATGGGATTCATTTTTATTGAAAATCAGAGTCGCCACTTGGGAGATTTATGGTGTCCCAAGTCACTGGTTTAAATCCCGAATCGAGGAAAAGGTTTGACTCTGTTTAACAGTCCGCGAGCCAGAAATCCGGATAAGGAATTCTGTTAACTCGGGAGAAGGTGTTAGGCATTCCCGAGTTCCGTGGTTCTAGCACGGTCGCTCAACTATTATATCCAGCTTAATTATCTGATTTTAACACAGATTGAACTTATGTGCAAATTTTAATTATTTACCTCTTTTAATTAATTTCTAAAGAATATTGAACGTCGTTTAAAACATGTCTTTGGATTGCGTTACATGAAATGCACCCGCACTCCTAAACACATTTTATTCAATGTTTTGGGATTTGATTTGGGTCAAATGAAATGTACACCCGAGTTTAAGAAGGTAATATTATTAAAGAACGCGCCTAAAGCAGACTATGCGTTTTTAACTTTCCGGGAGACCATAAAAATTTGCTAAATGGCATGTCCCGAGTTCTAGATATTTTTATAGAAAATAATTAAAAGAGAGCCACACATTTGTGATTTGGTTTGGCGCAGTGTACCTCAAATTTATTTGAAAAGGGTACTTAAACTAAAACTTGGGGAACCATGAGCTACTTGTTTTGTTTTATATGGCGTACCTTAATTACTGATTCTTTAACGAAAATAGGACCTCACAATATTCAACTATGGTCTCAAGGTTTTATTGAAGGCTAAGAAATGGACTACTTTAATTTGAAGGAATTGCCTAAACCCAAACTCACAGGCGAGCCATTGATTAACGAATTGTAGACTAACTCATCGTTTTTGAATCCTCTATTTAAAATTCCAATAGCAAAAAAATAACTTCGTAATTGCAAAACAAGATTCGTTTCATCTGCTAGATCCTAGTTTCATATTTAGCCTAGTCAAAACCATGTGATTTATATTTGCCGTGGAAACCAGTATAGAAGTAATTAAACTTTGAGAATTTTATAGGACAAACTCAAGTTCCATTCAGAAACCTATTTAAACTTAATGTGCTTGTGTGTGAAGAGGAACACGTTTATGTGAGCCAACTAAAACATTAAACTATAAAGCGATTAAGAAGCTATAAAATTATACTAAAACTACTGAAACTCCAATGTGAATGAACTAAACTAGGAGGCATACAACCTGCAACTACAAATACTTTTCAAAACCCAGCCAACCTCATCAAAGAATTCCGTAAGCACCACATTCACTTTTACATGCCAAAATAAAATGGAAATTCTTGTTTAAGTCACGGCTAAAAATAATTATATTCAAACAGTCAGATTGGTTGGGACAGTATACCAAGTAACCACAGAATGTATAGCTGTTTGATGTAATTTCCAGTCCAATTAAACTACTATATCAAACTTTAAATTCATCACACTAATCAAGTAGTAATTATTACATCTAACTTCATTGTATCAACCTATTAATTACAATCATCATCATAGACAGTTGCTACATGAAACAATTATAGAATCAGGCGATATGGGAGTAATAACAAAAGTCAGAACACATGGAGCTATTTCATTTCATCATGTAAACTAAAGCTTCATACATAGCTTTAAACTCAAAGAATATGTACCTGGAAATGAAAGTGGAAGAGGTGACGTTCAGCAATAATAACAGCACAACAGATCAGGAAAGTATCAGTACTAGCAAATACACAGCCTCAGACTTTAATGAAAGGAAACCAAGGGATTGATTCAAAGACCCGATAAAATCAAACTCAAACCAATGAGACAGTGATTCTATTGCAGAATCCCAACCAGATTCTCAGAAAGGAAAAGAAAATACCACTATTTCAAACTCTAAAAAATCAATAACTGTTTCAGCCAATTCAGATAAAAAGGGATCAATGTAATAGTATTTTTTGTGTTTTTGTTTTTCCTTCTATGATTTTTGATTTTTCAACTCTCTCATATGGTTTCTATCCTCTTAAGCTCTCTCTTCAGGCTATCACCTATTCTCCCCCTATCAGAATGTGTGTGTGGGTATTTAAAGACTAGAACTAATTTTTTTAATTCAAGTCTTTTTCCTTTCCAGCTTGTATATTCTTTGAGCACATGCATCCTCTACCCTTTTATCATTAACCCATGCTTGTTTCTGATTTTCCACCCTTAAAGGTACCAGAAAGGGTGTACTTTTGCACTATTGGTCCCTTTTTGATTAAACAATTCATTAGTTTAGTGGTACATTAATATTCAGTGTTGGCAGACGACTTAAATTGAACAATTTTCAGGTTTCAATTCCCAAATTAACCTTTTAAAATCCCTGCGGATTAATTATCTTACGGTCCTCCTGTGATATTCAACCTAACAAACAGGTTAAATTGATCCGAAATCCTTGAGCTATTACCAGTTTTCTGTGATCATAAGGAGGGCAGACAAAACTAAATCGACTACTTAACGGATTCTACAATGTAACAGATATTGTACGACTTATTCATATCAACAAACAAACACATGAACTAAAATCAAACGGATAATTAATAATTCCAAAACAAAAATGAAAAATTCACATCTTAACTATGTTGTTTAGAAGAAAAGAATGAGGAGAAGAAAAAAAGAGAAAGCTGAAAGGGCCTGATGAATCAAAATTTTAAACGGAAAAACTCACCTGACAAACTTCGAACTCTAGACTGACCCCTCGATTTAGACCGCAGAATAGTGCCAATCTCTTGTTCTTTGTCAAGAACAAGAGAGGGATGCTATTTCACGATAACAATCGGTCCTAATGTACTTGGGTGCTGGAGTCGACATGGTTTCATGTAGATTCAACATTCGAGAAGTTCGAGGGGGTATTCGAGGGGGAAGGGCTATATATTTGGACAGAGGGGATCCAGGAGATCTTATGGTGTAAATTGTGGTTCAGTTAGAGGTGGCGCCGCCACCGGAGAATTGTGGCGGCTTTAGGGTTCATCGTTTCAAATCCAGATTCGACGAAACTCAGGGATATTCGAAGGAAAGGGTAGTAGGATTTGTAAAGAGGTAGGTGAGTGGGTTCCGTGGTGTATTTTTGGAAGGGATTCGGGACTTGCCTCTGTCGTGAGGTAATTTCCGGCGGGTAGTGTTACGTTTGGTCTCTGAAGAG